>NQII01005402.1:13807-105459 GCA_002778355.1 Clitarchus hookeri
GGCAGATACTTTGAGAGTCAACACAATAGTTTTTGGACACCCCGAGTGGTGAGGAAGTGGTAAGATAGACTGTCAAAGGGTGAGGGCCGATGAGAGAGAGAGAGCGAAGGAAGTGCTGACGATCATGTGGCAACAGGACTGTAGCTTGAATAAGCATGGGTTCTGCTGATGCACGAGCGTCAATGTAAGTGGAAGAAATGTGTTTGGAGAATGTAGTTGAGGGGAGTCTTTGTCCGGAGCTACTGCGACGGGAGAAGGGCACGAGGAGTCCTTATAGCTGTCAATATACCAACACAAGAGATCAGTAGTTACATTTTGTTTCAATTATTACTTCTGTAGGTCCAGGTATCGACCAAACTTTCCTTGAACAATTTTTTAGAGTAAGACCGAAGTTCAGGGTTTGATAGTCTTTTTACAAATTTTATTTCTGAAAAGTATTAATGAACAGGTTTGATCTGATATTTGGCAAGTTTCAAAATCAGACTTTTGCACTTTAAATACTGAATCTCGGTAGGATTCCTGTCACTGCTCACCAGAAGTCATGTTTTGATTGCTTGTTGTTTTTGTTTCTAAAAAGTTATTGGGAAAAGTGTGAAACACAAATAATATTGTAATGCTTGTTCATTATTTTATATTTCATGTGACTAAATGTTCTTAACAAAAAGTCTTTATTTCCCAATTTTTTTATAAAACTACCTTAACTAATTTTTTGGAGTGTCACAGATAACATATCTAGGTAGCACAGTGTCACTTCTCTAGTGAAGCGAGTGCAATTTTGACTGTGGCATCAATAACAGAGTATGGCAAGTGGTGGACACCCCCCTCAAGCCAGGTTCTCAAACGAAATTTAATATGTTTAATTTTAATATGGTAGTTTTACATCAAATACACACTAGGTAGGTTCTAAACAATATTTGGAATCTAGCAGCAAGGACAGACATATTTTCGACTACTCTGTGGCATCGAGAGAGACTATAATTGATAAACCTGAAAAAAAAATAGCATTTGTGATACAACGAAAAATAAAGCGAATAAAGCAATTTTTTCCCGTTTTAATTTAAATAGAGCTATTTTGAAAATTCTCACTGACCTTTACTTGAAACTAAACTTATAATCGCAGAATAAGTGTTACACAATGATCTGTTTTGTTGCTTTGCTAACTAAACATGGGGGAAAAAAAATGTGCACAGACAGGCAATGAATGTTTATATCACATTTTGTGGTTGTGATTAGGAATACTTATCGGACTGTTTACCAAACGTCCGCTGTCTTCATTGCAGCAACTAGTTATTTTTGCGTGTTAAAAATTTTGAATCTCTAAGCGTCAATAATTCGTGGATCACATTTTGTAGCTTTCTTTCAACAACACACCCGTTCCATCATTTTTTTTCACACACACAGTTCAAAAAATATAATAATCACCAAACATAAGTGTAACTGTTAAGGTAGCGGAAATTATTACGAGACCTTGACGACCATAGAATACATGCGGCTAGAGAATATTTTATAGGAAATCAGAATATAAATTAACGCACGAGTTAAGATGAAATTTTCATCACTGCTGTAGACACATGAAAATTTAAAAATGCTGGAAATGTGAATTTTCACATAAAAAACGAAAAACTACGATTTTTGAGAATTCTAGCTGTAATTCACTAATTGTACAAAATCCTGTAGTACTTTTGCGAAATATTGTTTTATGTCACATAGTTGCTTTTACGAAGTATTTTTTGTTTTTTTGTATATTTGAATACGAATGCATGCAGAGTTGGTCAGGAGATTTTTTGATTTATCACCATAAACGAAAACATGTTTTACTTTCCGTAACGTGTGCTTACGGTCATAAATAACATGAGCGCATGTGATGATGCGTCACTTTGAGTTGACATTCTAGTGCACGGCCCTGCAAAAGTATATTTGCTCGCTAGGAAACCCCGCCGTTATAGTGTTCACGTCTACCAAGCACCACGTTATCTATGGAATCCGCGCCAACTAGCTCGCTGAGTTTGTTTACATTCATAGCATCTTCACGTTTTATCCAACAATTATTAATTTTTTACAAAGCGGCACGGCGGTCAAAAATGTGTTTTTATGCATTTATTTATGTAGCAATATATTTGTAAATTGAATTATCACATATTTTAATCTTGTATTCTTCCAGCTAACTGTGCTTTTTATCATACATATTCTCTGTAAATATGTGCGGTAAAAAATCACACGTTTTGACCAAAAAAATTTTTGTTAGCGGGCCTAACAAAAAGATCTGTTTTTAAAGTTCAGATAGTTAAAAACATAAAGGTAGATATATCTATTTTTTTTTCTGTTCTTACAAGGCACTTCTTTTTTTTAACAGTGTTTTATAACTGCGAAGAATGCACGTATTTGTATTTTGTGGTGTCTGGAATGTATATCGGATTTGCATACGCTTTTTTGTGTGTTTTTTCATGTTTTCCTGCAGTTGTAAGAACTGTCATCGTCGTCGCTATATTCAAAAGATAAGAATTCTTCCTCTCTCAGTTTTTTTAAATGTGTTTTTGACTGGTATAGCAGCATTAGGTTGTGTCTGTTTTCTGATTGGTGCTGTGTGTCGCCCATTGGGGTTCTCCCATTCTGCATCGTGTAGTGTAGTGACCGAGGACGGGAGAGACAGATGTCTCCCCTTTGCTGTGCTGCTTACCTGATGATGACTCCATCGAGTTCGTGTGCCTAAAATGCCTAAGACAGTGGTAGCTGACCGGGCTACCTGAGGGGTAGCAAGGCTAGGCCAGAAGAGGAAGGCTACCTTCCTCAACCACTGTCTGGTTGCAAGTGCATAGCCCACTCCAGACAGGAAACTATTTATAGCAAAGGTACCAAACTCAGTAGGAGTAATGTCTAGACTGTGGGCCACAAGATTTGAATGGTACACCGCTTCCATTAGTACAACCATATACCGCCAGGTGTCGTTATCGTTTACTAGTGTTGTTAGCCTCACGGACCAGTGGGGGGGTAGTTATTGAAGAGCCAACATGGGCTTGGACAAGAAGAAGACGGCAGATGAAGTGCTATTACCAAAGGAACAGCGACGCTGTGGCTGCACTTGGAGAATATCGCCAGGTGAAAGGACCACAGAAGGGACTTCTTCCCGCACCTGCTTTGCGGAACATGATGACAATGTTTGAAGCAACTGGAAATCTGGGTGTCGCTCCGGGAAGAGCCCGGAAACCTGTTACGACATAGCTGTTTCCATGGTGGAAATGCTGCATGAAACAACCAATCGCCAAGCAATGCACGAGCTGCATGGTCTACGGTTAGGAAGGTGATGCAAACCATTCTGAAACTGTACCATACAAAATTCACATTCCACAGCAGCGGACACAACGTGTTGAACTTACTTTCTGCTTGCTGGCAAGGATTGAAGTTGACCAGACCTAGTCTTGGGAACATCCTATGGAGTGGTGAAGCACATTTTTCCCTTACGAGTGCGGGGATCTTCACCTCCAATCAATGTGCTCTAAGTTCCTCCCCATAGTGAACATGTCACCATCTTATTATACTCCGATATCCGGATGTAGATGCCAGGCATAATATAGATATCTTTTAATAGATATATATTAATAACATGCATTATATTATAATGTGTATTAATAATACATAGGATGGAAGTGGAGAGGACTGTAAGGCCTTTATCGGAGGGGAAGAGTGGAAGAACCTTGTCCAGTACTGGAAAGAGAGACCTTGACGAAAGTTTGTAACACTCATCCATCTTCCTCTTCTGGTCTTACCGGAAGAGGACTATACGCGTAAACAATTTGTTGGAAGAAGCATTTGTGAAAACGTGTCATCAGATTCGCGCGCGTGTGTTAGGAGGGTCGGAGTGGAAGAAGAGTACAGCATTCATGCAAAGGTTATCCACGCTATCCTTGCCCTCATGACCCCAGATATCGCTATAAAACAGCCTTGCGAGCACAGTAGCCCATCATTATGAAGGTCTACAGCTGCGCAGTGCACAACGCTTGCCTACATCACATCCCTGCGTGTTGTTGCGGCACCTGCTGGGAGCACGACGCACAGTGCCAACACCATGAAGAACAGGACTCAGCAACGGACAGCGAGTGGAATCCATCACATAATTACACGCATGATACACCCGGTAACTCTGATGGGGAATTGAACGAGTACGTTAAAAGACTGACTAGAAATTATATGGTGATAGACCAAAAAGGGGGATTAGACAACAGATCTCCGTCAACGTAAGCTTCAATTTGGGACTTAGACACGCAGGCAGAGTCTGACATTGAGGTAATAGCCCCACCTTCTACGCCAGAAAATGTGGGCATGGGCAGGTCAAGCAGCCTCGAAGGACAAATTCAAGAGAGGCTGAGTTTCAGACGTTGCCACGCCGATACGTAATGGAATTCTCTCAACACCAGTCACATCGTGTAAATTGGAAAGCGATAGAGGAAAATGTAGTCTCGATTCACATTCAAAACGACTCAGACCCCCTAAATGACCTACCTCAGCTCTGACTGTCAGATATTAGGAAAGGACAGAATGCTCTACCTACACCTAACCAACATCTCAAACCGGGTGGACATAACAAATCTGATCACCTCACTGGCATAATTGCTACCGTACACGCCACAGTTCCTGTGGATTCAAATGTTAAACGACCCAACAACATCTATAAAGGTAAAGGTCGAAAATCTACAGCAAGTGATAAGACTTCGTTCTCCTACCCGTAGAATGAATCCCGAGGATGCAATTACGGTCAGTGATCCGCATACCGTGGACACTAAAGGCACCTCTGGTCATGTCCCACGTACGCCCCAGTCACCTGACACCAAACATAAACCCGAAACATCAAAACAAGGGGACACAAGCATCCCCTACACTTGCGTCATCAAGTGTAAAAACGGAGAATGGACCCACATCTGCGGAAAGCAGCAATCCAAACAAAAGGCCCCGGCCTTCGGAATCTCCTACCACGGAGGGCACGTCCATGGCGTCTTCTCAACGACAACAACAAACCTCGCAAGAAACCTCAACAGTATACTCAATTACCGAATGTAAACAAGTTCTGGTTGTAATTTTGTCGGAATATCCAGAACTAAGTAAAAACGCGCTCACTGCCCTTTTGTGATTTTCGACTTCATACCTCTGCGAACAAGGATTTTCAGTGTTGACGAATATAAAAAGTAAAAAACGTGAACGTCTTCTATCTGTCGAAGAAGAGCTTCGAGTGTGTTTGTCGACAATTTGCCCAAGAATAAAAAACCTTTGCTCCGTGCACCAGGCTCAAATATCACATTAATTAATATATATTATTTAATACCTTAATAGGCTTAATACCAATAATAAAGATTTAATTTTTAACCATGTATTTTTATTTACGTTGCTTTTTAGGGTTTCTTATCTAAAGGGTGTAAACGGGACCCTATTACTAAGCCTCCGCTGTCCGTTATACATATTATGGGTATACTGTACGGAACCCTCCACGCGCCAGTCCGACTCGCACTTGGCTATTTTTTACTGGTTTGCCGCGAAACTTTGATGAAACGAAAAGTGTGCCGTTAAAACCAAAAGGTTGAAAACGCCTGGTATATATCATGAACGCTAGTGGAAAATTTTCATTTCGCAGTGCTCTGGGAGGAGATATTACGAACTACAATCGATACCCTTTCAAATATTTACGTTGACCTCTTGCGGCGTCACTGAGAACTATTCTGTAACCACCAATGTGTTCTCTAATCTTGCGCGTTTATGTTTGGAATTTTTTTTTGCCTGCTATCATTATTACCGTCTGGCATGAAAAACGTAACTACGCCAAACTGAAATGTATGCTTTATACTTATACAAACATGTCGTGAGCAGTTAAAAAATATTTAAAACAATTACTTTCACTGCTGGAAATAAATATTACTGCATGTAACTGTTGTAAAGTATTTCGGCGAGCTGCAATAAGATGCGCATAAAAACGTAAATAAATTAGAGGAACAATACATTACTACAAACAAGCAAGTGAAAAGACACAGGATTGGTAAAAGTTGAAATCCGGCGTATGCAATAACCGTCTGTATGGACTATTGGTAAAATTTATTAGGTCTGCATCTGACGTCACTAAATACCTGACCCTAGCGGACACTACTCTGCAAAAAACATTGAGCATAATCCTGATTGTTTTTTATTTATTGTGTTTTTTTACGTGTGAAATACATTTTTTGGCACCCATGAATTGTTACATAGTGCGTTAAAATGTCTAGTGTGTGGAAATACTTTTCTAAAGGTTTCACAGACATAAGTAAAGCAAAATGCAACCAGTGTGGTAAAATAGTGTCTCAGGGTGGTATAGATAAAAGCTGTTTTACCACATCAAATTTGAACAAGTGCCTGACCCATTGTGATGCACATCAAAATATGTTGAGAACTGGGAGCTTAGAAACGAGCAAGAGGTAAGAGCATTGGTATCGGGGTATCGGTAAGGAACTACTCTCGTTTTAAGTACACAATATATCCCGGGAACAATACCAAATTACCAGAAATCCTTGTAATTTTCCCTAATAACGTGAAACGGAGAGGGGCTCAGCCACATACACCCCCTGAAGCCCCTATTCACACGCCCATGTGTTACATGTTAACTCTATTTTCACTGTGCTTTAAAATACCATTACTTGTTTATAACTGGCAAATTGCACTTTTTCAGAACAACGAGCAACTTCAGCCAAGAGTGTGCACAATCTGGCTGTGCAGAGCAGTCGGGAAGCTTGCGGAATTCCGAACTGGAATTGTCGTCCTCACCACCAATAAACAACCTCGCTGAGTGTGACAACAGCAATCCAGAGACCTGTTCGGGACCCAGTCGTGTGGCAGTTGACGGGAATAAAAGACGATCTGTTAATGCACCAGAGGATAGATCTATCAGACTGCGTAAGGAAAGGGTTCGGCAAACAGAGTCTGCTCTCATACAATCAACTCACTTAATGCTCTAATTGCAGCAAGGTCATTAAGAGAGAATTCAACTGATAGTACACAGACAAAAAAAACACTAAAAATGAATATTTTACATAGCTCATGATGCTGGAGTTGGAAGATATTCCAGAACATCAGATGGTGGCAAAGAAGAGGATGTACGATTTGTTATGCCAGCTGAAGAAAGAATACAGGGGAAGCCGAGGTAATAAGAGACAGAGGTTATGGGCAGAAAAGCACTCAAAATCACAATTTTAAAACGTTTAAGAATAAGATAAAATTAACTTCAACAAGTTTACTTACAAATTATTATGCTTTTCGTATTTCTTTCATGGCATGAAAACAAAACCTTCACTTTGAACTTAACCTAACAGTTTGGATTTTTTCACAATAAAATTTTATTGTGAAAATTGTGTTACATATTTGGAAGTGATAGATATTACACTTTTTGACGGAGATTATGTAATTTGATATCAAATTTTGGAAAACCTTTAAAGTCTTTTTATTTTATGAATTGTGGGCTTGTCTCTTACCACCCCACTTTCAATTTTTGTAGGGGTAATAAAGAAATTCGTCTTTTACTACACCATGGTAATAACTTATTTGTTTCAGGTTTGTGCAATGGACAACCACGTGAACAGACAGTGTAAAAGTGACGAAAGTGATCAGACGCTTTTGGCAATTCCTAGACATTAAAAAATTAAAATATTCAGTGTCGATTTAACCCTAAAAACATGAAAAAAAACAATTTTAGAAGTAAAGAAAGGAGTGGCTACAAGGGCAGCGGTAGCGAAATTCAACGTTCCTGTGTCAACACACTATAAGGACCCTGAAAGAAAAATCGGAGGTGGGCGTAAACAAGAAATCTCAGAAGAAGATGAAGCTGATCTGGCAAACTATTGATAAGTGTGTGCGGTCCATGGGGAAGGGCTAACTAAAAGTGAAACATCGGAGTTGGTGAAAGAATATGTTGAGCACAGCAAACTGAAGACCACATGGAGAAACAATAAACCATCCAATGACTGGCTTAATCTATTTTTCTAAAGGCATCCTCACCTGAGAAGCAGAAAAGGTGAACAGCAGATCCTTTCATACTCAATCACTTCTACAAAGATCTCCAGAAACTGTATGTAACAGAAGAAAACCATAGTTGCATTTACAATTGTGATGAAACCTCGTTTTCACACGATCCCAATGAAGTTCATGTCATCGCTAAGAAAGGCACTAAAAGAATGTCTAAGAACATAGCTGGATCAGGCAAAACTAACACCACCGTGCAAAAGACGACTACCCAGGCACAGCGTATACAGCAAAAAAAAAAAAACTGGATGGGGGGCTCAATTTTTTTGAATTGGTTTTCCGAGGTGTTTTTAAACAACATCGTAATGGCAAGAAGGTCATCCTTTTCTTTGATGGTGTCTCATTTTATGTGAACTATCCTGTGATTAATCAGGATCACATCATTGTCGTATGCCATTTTAAACTGCCACCAAACATGACACACCTCATGCAACCATTAGATTTGACAGTATTTCAGCCTCTGAAAGAAGCTTGGAATGCTCTGATGGTGCAGTGGAATAGAATTCACAGAGGCACTCCACAGTCCAAAGAGGAGTTTTCCACAAACATTAAGACACTGTGGGAGAACAATTTCCAGCAGACTTTCGATTTCTGGATTTCTTCATACTGGCTCTTTCCAGCAGATGTAAGCAAATTTCCTGAAGAGGCCTACAAACCTATCAAACTTCAGAGATTCAAAGCGATTGAAAAAGCAAAGGCATCAAAAGATTTGCTTGGGAGATCTTCCAGTACCCCTAGGCCACAGCCTGCTTCACCTTCCATTACACCTAAGTCTACTACGGCAGCTCCAAGTACACCTAGGTCTACTGCGGCAACTCCAAGTACACCTAGGTCTACTGCGGCAACTCCAAGTACACCTAGGTCTACTGCGGCAACTCCAAGTACACCTAGGTCTACTGCGGCAACTCCAAGTACACCTAGGTCTACTGCGGCAACTCCAAGTACACCTAGGTCTACTGCGGCAACTCCAAGTACACCTAGGTCTACTGCGGCAACTCCAAGTACACCTAGGTCTACTGCGGCAACTCCAAGTACACCTAGGTCTACTGCGGCAACTCCAAGTACACCTAGGTCTACTGCGGCAACTCCAAGTACACCTAGGTCTACTGCGGCAACTCCAAGTACACCTAGGTCTACTGCGGCAACTCCAAGTACACCTAGGTCTACTGCGGCAACTCCAAGTACACCTAGGTCTACTGCGGCAACTCCAAGTACACCTAGGTCTACTGCGGCAACTCCAAGTACACCTAGGTCTACTGCGGCAACTCCAAGTACACCTAGGTCTACTGCGGCAACTCCAAGTACACCTAGGTCTACTGCGGCAACTCCAAGTACACCTAGGTCTACTGCGGCAACTCCAAGTACACCTAGGTCTACTGCGGCAACTCCAAGTACACCTAGGTCTACTGCGGCAACTCCAAGGACCTTAAAAAAGCGTATAACGGCTGAAAATTCTAAACGTAATTTCTCCTTTATCTTTTATCTTCCGTGCCAGGGTAGAAGATTTAAAGTCTGTAAGACTATGGTCCTTAATACCCTTGGTATTAAAGCAGTAGTAGGCATTGCAATGAAAAAGCGAACCTCTGAAAATACCAGTGAAGGGGATAAGAGAGGTAAGCACGTAAAAAAAGAAACACCACCAGCTGTCGTAGAAAATGTAAATAAACACATTGAGAGTTTTCCTGTGATGCCTTCCAATTACTGTTGCGCAACGACCAAGTGCCTCTACCTTGATCCTTCTTTAAATATTAACCGAATGTACAACATGTACTCAGGTTTGTAATGAAACTGGTGAAGATAAAGCCAGCTTACCTTTCTTTCGTAAATTTTTCAACCAGTTTTATAATGTAGGATATTATCATCCAAAAAAAAAGACCAGTGCAGAGTTTGTTCTCACTATAGCAATGCTTCAACAAACGAGAAAGAGGCCTTAAAGGCGGATTATAAAAATCATTTTGGCCCGTGCCGAAAAAATAAAAGATAAGGAAGAGGCACAAAAGTCAAACAGCTAATCGGTATGTGCTAATTTTGATTTGCAGCAAGTGCTCCTCGTGCCATCAGACCCTGCTAACAATGCGCTATTTTATAAACACTGTCTTGCTACATGCAATTTTACAATCTACATGCTTAACGCCCAGCAAGGCTTCTGCTACATGTGGGACCAGACCCAAGGTGGTAGAGGTAGTTGTGAAATTGCAAGTGGTGTTCATTTGTTTTTAAAAGCCCTTCCTACTAATGTGAACAAAGTCTTATTTTTCAGTGACAGGTGTGGCAGGCAAAATCTAAATCAATTTATAGCCACAATGTTCATGATTGCTGTGCAGGAACTGGAAAACATTTTGGTAATTGACATGAAGTTTCTGGTCCCGGGTCACACTCAGATGGAGTGTGACTCCATTCATTCGGCTGTAGCCACCGAGCTGCAAAGAGTAGGCAAAGCGTCATGGCCAGAAGACATGAAGCAGATCGCAAGAAGCGCCAGGAGGAAAGGGGACAAACCCTACCAGGTGTTCGACCTTCAGATGCAGAATATCAAAGATTACAAGCTTTTTATGAAGAAAAACCTCACAAACCGGAAGAAGGACGAAGATTTATAAGAAGTGCGCTGGCAAAAAATGAGTTGGACGCGTTTTGAAAAATCAGAACCTTACAAGATGAAATACAGGGAACATTTTGACGAGACCTTGAAAACCCTGGATTTCAACAAAAGAAGCTGTCGGCAAACTTTTTTGCAGATGAAAAAGCGGTATGAACAACCAATCCGCATCACCACCTTAAAATACTGAGATATGGTTTCCTTATTCTCTTCGAAGCCCACAGCACTCTGTGATCGATACAAACTATTTTATCTGCATCTGCCTCACGATGGAAA
Source organism: Clitarchus hookeri (assembly GCA_002778355.1). NCBI lineage: Eukaryota > Metazoa > Arthropoda > Insecta > Phasmatodea > Phasmatidae > Clitarchus > Clitarchus hookeri. Next base: position 24,708 of record NQII01005402.1, read on the forward strand.
TGTCAAAGAACCTCAATGTAACTGAGATGATCCTGAACATGAAAATCCGTAATTTTGTATTACTATTAATGTATTTTTGTTCCCTTTTTAAATTCAATTCTGTAAACTTGAAAAAAAAAAACATTATTCACGTTGATCGTTAAACGATCAACGTAACTAATGTTTTCAATAAAATCAAACTTTTATTTCATTGATTTATTATGTAATTGATTTGTTGTTTTTAAAATGAAGCAATTTATTTACATGTCTGGCTTCCTAAATTGAATATAAAACAAAAATATAATATTAAAAACATCATTCTTTAAAAAAATATCATACTTGAACATTTTGTATCTAAATACTGCTAAATCAATATCAAAAATATTCTTAGTGCTAAAACTAGGTAACTGGGATTTTCCAAGATAATACCTAGATTTCATAGACTGTTTTTCACTTTAGTTGAAAATATTTGTTCGAAAGAAGACATACATACTTATAATTAAATAAAATTTATAAATGGTAGTAAAATAGCATTTAATCAAGTCTTCACATTCTCCAAAAATCGTGACAAAACATTAATGTGAGTTTTCCTCGAAACAGCTGAATTGTAGTTACCTAATTGTAGTATTCACCCCACGATATAACATTGTAGGTGGTGAAAACCCAATAATTGGCTGTGTGGTTGCTACCATAACTCGTGCAGCGCCACTTGGACTTGTCATTATTGTCCCGCAGAGGTGGTAGCAAACTGCGGCATACTTTACTGGAGAGCCCAAAGCACTGTGCGGTGCTGGGCCCTCAGGGTGCTGGCAGTCCTGTACCTTTATGAAGATGCCTACAAGTCCATAGATATAAAAATTAATTGTGAATGCTCATTCTTTTGAGCTCCACAATAGACTTTACTGGTGTTGCCTGTCTTATATTGAGTACTTGGGTGCAATTTTGATTGGTTTATAGCTCAGAGCCTCTATCTCATCCTGAATGAACTATACTAGGACTATTCTCTCTTTTCATGAACATTGACTCTATGTAATTGTATTTGTGATCATTGTAATTTCTACATTCGTGTTAAAATGCCAAAATTTAAGAAGTGGAAAAGTCCGGCCTCACGGTTGCAAGATGAAAAGAAGCGCCAGAGAAAGCGTGACGAAAGAGAACAGTTGTCTCAGCAATCAGGCAGTTTGTCCGGTGGATCTCAGTCTGATATATCTCAGGTGTCACAACCTGGGGGAACGTCAACACCTATCCCAGGAGAGCGCACTCCTACAGTATTTCACGACAGCCAAGTGTCAGGACCTTCCCACGCTCCTGATCCACCTGTTGTGCAAACAAGGGGAAGGCTAAAATCACGCTCGCGTGTAGCCCCCGTTGCAGGACATTCACATGGTCCTATACCACCTGTTGTGCCTTCTGACACACGCATCCTAACAGAGTCATTCCTGTTGGATGAGGAAATAGTCAAGGGTTTGCTGCGTCCCTTTTACGAAGAGGAAAACGCACCTGTGCTCATCCTCCAGGACGAACCGGCGGCTCTTACAAGGGTGAGACCAAGAACCTACAACTCACGGCACTACCATTCTGCCCGTAGAGTTGGGCCAGTTGCTGTCAAGGCACACGACATGGGCCATATGAATAACGAGTGTAGGCATTGTGGCGCACTATTTTTTGCAAGTGAAGGCATAAAGCGCGATGGCGTGTATGGATGGTATGCTTTCGATTACCAACAGGTCATGATGATAGCACAGACAGTCTCTTCCCGAACGTACTGTTACTTGTTAACAGAAGCTCTGCCCGAATCCTGCCCGGGGAGACTGAGCCAAGAGTTGTTGCACGGGTTGTACGAGATTTTTGACAGGGGGTTCGCTTCCCTAGGAAATCAGCTATACGATCAGATAAACTGTGTTTAATTTCTGGTTCATGGAGTGTCTATTTCTTGCGGGACGTTTCCAACAACGATCGCACCAAGTTTGGGGAGAAGGTGTTGTTCCAGTGAGGTGACTTCCGGCAAGTGTTACCTGTAGTCAGCCACGGATGCCGCGCGGACCAAGTTAATGCGTGCCTGAAGAACTCACCGCTGTGGCCGTATTTCAAACAACTGCGCCTCAGGACCAACATGAGGGAGAATCAAGGCCAAGAAGAATTCCAGCAGTTCCTGCTGACAATCGGCGAGGGGACACTTCCACCCATCCCCGGCCTTCTTGCGAAGGATACGTCCAGCTTCCTGCCGTGTTGGTACTTACCCACAACGGTGACATCTGCAGCCATGCCTTCGGACATGAGGTGCTCACTGAGGAGGTATTGAATGGTGTCCAAGTGTTTCTACTATTGCTGTGTATTGACAGAGTGGTTGCTTTTGCTACATAAAGTGTGTGTTTTTTTTATTGCAGGGCGAGAGGGCGATTCTCTGCCCGAGGAATTCAGGCGTTCATGAAATTAACGCCACAATGGTGTCCCGCTTGGGAGGAAGAAGCAGGACATTTCTCAGCGAAGACCAGCTGGAGGACAGCGAAGGCGACACTATGAATGTCCCTGTTGAGCTTCTCAACTCCCTTAACATTTCATCCTTGCCGCCCCATTCTCTCCCATTCTCTCAACCTCGCAGTTGGTTGCTGCATCATGCTGATTAGAAACCTCGACACTAAGCACGGTCTCTGCAATGGGACAAGTTTGTTGGTGGTCAACCTCTCAGAATACATAATTGATGCTAACATCATCACTGGCTCCTACAAGGGCGACAGGGCCTACATTCCGAGAATTAAATTGTTGTCTTCCCCTGCTGACTTCCCTTTCTCATTTAGTCGCAGGCAATTTCCCGTCCACTAGGCATTTGTCATGAGTATTAACAAGAGCCAAGGTCAGACATTCGACCGAATTGGCATCTACCTACCACATCCTGTGTTTAGCCACGGACAGCTGTACGTGGCGCTGTCCCGTGCCAAGAGTTTCGACCTGTGTCGGTGCTGGCTAAACCGTCAACAGGCATCGTCCTGCCAAAACATCTTCAAACGAAAACGTTCACTCTGAACGTGTTGAACCCGGAAATTCTGGCTTAACCTAGCCTGAAACAAAACCACCTTCTTCCTTCTTATGAATGCAACCTTTCTCATCATTTTAACACAAATTATTCTTCAAATTAAAAACATCTCCTTCTGTCCGCCTGCTACAGGCAAATTAACAAGTACTTATCTTCTACTATGACCTCCTTTCCCCTTTTCCGCGACATAACACTCTCTCTACTTACATCACATACACAAAGCATTAAATGTTCACTTGCCCACAAACGAACACACATTACAACACTTGATTCATCACCCGTAATGCAGCCTGCATCACTGTATGTTAGCATGGTTCACATGCAGTGATGTTGCCGGTCCCAAGCCGGATAAATGCGGAGGGAAGGTGAAGCTAACGCGCCAAGAGATACGTTAGAACACCGTGGAGGTGTGGCAATGGTTTTAGCCCTCCATAAGGTGAGTTCAGACGTGGTTCCTGCTCATCTCTAAGTCCCTTTAGCCGCAAGGCTATACAAATATCATACAAGTGTGTCAGTCTTGATACCGGCACACGAGACATACCCTAACCGATCACATTGCCGGAAACGTTATGTGGTTCTTCATGGGTCAGTCAGTTCAGTGTTGGGACGCACGGCTTATAAGGACGATTCGTACCCCGACGTTGGCGTGTTGTACTCACAGGGGCCAGTTACCATGCTGTCACCTGTTTGGACTCGCGCCTGCTTTGGAATGGGCACTTATGTGATGCTGTGGTAGGTCATTACATGATTTCAAACAGAATTAATTCCTACCAAGAGGTGATGTCAGACGTGGTTTCTGCTCACCTGTGCTGGAGTTTCGGCACTCCCTAAGGTGAACTGAGATGGGGTTCGTGCTCACCTTCACCCTTCATTAAGCCATGGGTGCATGTAGACAGATGTGGTGCCTCTTCTAAATCGTAAAATGTAAGCGACTTTGAAGGCAAGTCGCAAATTAATGCCTTATCCAAGGTACTACCGAAGGCATCCATTGCCTAAAATGTTTTCTTTGTGAGGAAGCACAAAGGAGTATCTGCGGCCGCTGTAGCCCACTGGGAAATGATTAATACCATCTCCCTCAAAGAATGTAGACAGAAGTGGTTCCTGTCCTACACTTAAAAACAAATTAGGTGAAGTCACACGTGGTTCCTGTTCACTTACAGCCTTCATTTAAGTATGGGTGCATGTAGACAGATGTGGTTCCTGTCTTACATTTATATTGTTCGTGGTTATTCTGTCGGTACACATTGTCTTTGTAATAATTCCGATCAGGTTGATCGTGGTTGTTTTACCGTAAAAGTTGTTCGGGGTTGTTTCATTAGAAAAGTTGTTCGGGGTTGTTACATCACAAAAGTTGTTTGTGCTTGTTTTTATATTTACACATTTTCTTTGAAATAAAACACACAAGGAGAGAAAACTATCATTGCAGCCCCCTAGGAAACTATTACACCACATGTATATACTAACAACTCTACTCTTACATCCAAACAAATTGTCACCCATTTACCTGCCTAACCCAAGAACAGTGAACCCGCGGATTCCGTGGCCGACCCCTGGTCTATACCATTAATCAAGAACGGTAGTTTTAGGGGTGTTTTTGAATGCGCGCAGCGCCCCTCCCTTAAGAGGTAGAAGGCTGGAACAAAGTTTGTGCACTCCGCTGAAACATCCTCTTTCGATCCCCCACCCCACCAAATCATTCACCACCCCCCTCTACCACCACCAAACAGGTTAGTTCGACGACATTGGGGGTGTGTTTTTGAACTTGGGTTAAGGCTGGAAGTCACATTTTTCGGACGATTTCGACATGATTTGAGGGCGGGTTGTCTCTTTTGACCTTCCCTCGGCCGTTGGGTTAGTTATGCCCTTTGAAAAAATTGTTGAACCCCCGGGCGGATGGAAGTAATAATGTTTTTCGGGCCTTGAAGCCACAGTTTTTAGCAGATTTCTACGGGATTAGATAGCCAGCTGTTGTCTTTGGACCCTCCCTGGGCCGCTGGGTCAGTAATGACTTTTCGGATGAATATCGGTTCCCCGGAGGGGTGGAGAGTATTGTTTTTTGGGTCTTGAAGCCACAATTTTCGGCCGATTTCGACGGGATTTGATGGAGGGCTGTTGTCTTTGGACCCTCCCTCGGCCGCTGGGTAAGTTATGCCCATTTGGAAGAATGTCGGTTCCCGGAGGGGGGAGCGGAATTATGTTTACGGGCCTTGAACCCAAATTGAAGCAGAGATGATATGGAACATGACTGAGATCGCGTGTATCATTTAGACATGTTTTGTGGCTCATTATGACAAGTTATGTGGTTGGGCTACTTTTTAGCCTCGCGTGATACAGAACGTGACAGAGATTGCATGTATCATTGTACCCGGTGGTTTGGGGCCAAAGTGCAACCAAAATTCTCCCACGCCTCATTGGGACGTTTGTAATGCAGCCTGCATCACATGTGGTCAAATATGTGACGTTGCCGGTCCCAAGCCCTGATAAATGCATAGGGGGTGTGTTTGGTATGTAGGCGTACATATCAAGCACATCAATAGGTACGTGCTGTATACGTGTATATGGTCGTGCTTTGTAGAGGGTGTACCCATGGTGGTTGTCACCCTCCGTGATTCCGATGGAAACCTACCAAAAGGGTGTGCCTGTGGTAATGTTCGCTCAGCCGTATACAGACGTGCCGGAGGGTGTACCCATGGTGGTGGTCACCCTCCAAGGTTCCAATGGAGCCTTACACATAGGAGTGGCTTTGGTGATGGGCCCCTAACAGCCTCGGCTGGATGTTACGCACGGAGGGTGCTTCTTAGGTGAAGGCCACCCTCCGAGGTTCAATACGGGCCTTATGCATGGGCGTGGCTGTGGTGCTGGACTACGTCCATGTATACGAGATGTGTCAGATGTGTGGAGGATGCGTCTGTGGATGCGCGCACCCTCCAAGCTTGGCTGTGTTACATACATGTGGTCTGTGTGGTGTGTGTCATATGTTACAGATGGGTTTCTTTTTGTTACAGATGGGGCATAGTTGGGTGTGACCGCTGAAAACTGTCTTTGTGAACTTTGAAATTGTGTGGCTTTTGGGAGTGTTGTTTGGACAATCGCATCGCGATGCCCAAAATTAAGAAGTGGCGAAGTCCTACCACCAGGACTTAAAACGAAAAGAAGCGCAACAGTAAGCGTTTATCAAGAGCAAGGCTATCTCAAACATCAGACAGTGCGTCGGTTGCATCTGAGTGTGTACCATCGCAAGTAACAATGAAACATCCGCAGGTGAAAGAAAAGTGTTCAGAACCATCAGACAGTGTGTTGGATGAATCTAAGACCATGCCATCGCAGGTGACAACCCCTGCTTCAGTGAACATTGACTCTATGTAATTGTATTTGTGAACATTGTAATTTGTGTTTTGTAATTTGGACATTCGTGTTACAATGCCACAATTTAAGAAGTAGAAACGTCCGGCATCACGGTCGCAAAATGAAAAAAAGTGCCTCAGAACGCATGAGGAAAGATAACAGTTGACTCAGCAATCAGGCAGTTTGTCCTGTGGATCTCAGTCTGATATATCTCAGGTGTCACAACCTGGAAGAACGTCAACACCTGTCCGAGGAGAGCGCACTCCAACAGTATTTCACGACAGCAGAGTGGCAGGTCTTTCCCACGCACCTGATCCACCTGTTGTGCAAACAACGGGAAGGCGAGATGCACGCACACCCATTCAAGGAGTGCGACCTCCTACAGTATTTCACGACAGCCAAGTGGCAGGGTCTTCCCACGTACTTGATCCACCTGTTGTGTAAACAACGAGAAGGCAAGATACACGCACACCCGTGCGAGGAGTGCAACATCCTACAGTATTTCACAACAGCCAAGTAGCAGGGTCTTCCCACGCACTTGATCCATCTGTTGTGTAAACAACGAGAAGGCAAGATACACGCACACCCGTGCGAGGAGTGCAACATCCTACAGTATTTCACAACAGCCAAGTAGCAGGGTCTTCCCACGCACTTGATCCATCTGTTGTGTAAACAACGAGAAGGCAAGATACACGCACACCCGTGCGAGGAGTGCAACATCCTACAGTATTTCACAACAGCCAAGTAGCAGGGTCTTCCCACGCACTTGATCCATCTGTTGTGTAAACAACGAGAAGGCAAGATACACGCACACCCGTGCGAGGAGTGCAACATCCTACAGTATTTCACAACAGCCAAGTAGCAGGGTCTTCCCACGCACTTGATCCATCTGTTGTGTAAACAACGAGAAGGCAAGATACACGCACACCCGTGCGAGGAGTGCAACATCCTACAGTATTTCACAACAGCCAAGTAGCAGGGTCTTCCCACGCACTTGATCCATCTGTTGTGTAAACAACGAGAAGGCAAGATACACGCACACCCGTGCGAGGAGTGCAACATCCTACAGTATTTCACAACAGCCAAGTAGCAGGGTCTTCCCACGCACTTGATCCATCTGTTGTGTAAACAACGAGAAGGCAAGATACACGCACACCCGTGCGAGGAGTGCAACATCCTACAGTATTTCACAACAGCCAAGTAGCAGGGTCTTCCCACGCACTTGATCCATCTGTTGTGTAAACAACGAGAAGGCAAGATACACGCACACCCGTGCGAGGAGTGCAACATCCTACAGTATTTCACAACAGCCAAGTAGCAGGGTCTTCCCACGCACTTGATCCATCTGTTGTGTAAACAACGAGAAGGCAAGATACACGCACACCCGTGCGAGGAGTGCAACATCCTACAGTATTTCACAACAGCCAAGTAGCAGGGTCTTCCCACGCACTTGATCCATCTGTTGTGTAAACAACGAGAAGGCAAGATACACGCACACCCGTGCGAGGAGTGCAACATCCTACAGTATTTCACAACAGCCAAGTAGCAGGGTCTTCCCACGCACTTGATCCATCTGTTGTGTAAACAACGAGAAGGCAAGATACACGCACACCCGTGCGAGGAGTGCAACATCCTACAGTATTTCACAACAGCCAAGTAGCAGGGTCTTCCCACGCACTTGATCCATCTGTTGTGTAAACAACGAGAAGGCAAGATACACGCACACCCGTGCGAGGAGTGCGACCTCCTACAGTATTTCACAACAGCCAAGTAGCAGGGTCTTCCCACGCACTTGATCCATCTGTTGTGTAAACAACGAGAAGGCAAGATACACGCACACCCGTGCGAGGAGTGCAACATCCTACAGTATTTCACAACAGCCAAGTAGCAGGGTCTTCCCACGCTCCTGATCCACCTGTTGTGCAAACAAGGGGAAGGTGAGATGCACGCACAGGAACTTCTTACCGTGAGTTTCAACCCCTTTATGGGTTTATGAATCTCTGGACCCNTTGTGCAAACAAGGGGAAGGTGAGATGCACGCACAGGAACTTCTTACCGTGAGTTTCAACCCCTTTATGGGTTTATGAATCTCTGGACCCCAGTTGGGTCTGAAACCCTTAAAACGGGGTCATGTATCTGGAATGTTGCTGTGTTAAACCTGAGCAAGGCTGGGTAGTTTTGCTGGTTTTAAATAATGTAAAACTAATTGTATATTTCTGCCTCAAGTATAGCTGACAACTGGGCAGTCGTGTAACTCGTCTTTCTTGTTTGTTACAGGACGAGGATGGGAGAGAGCCACTACAGGTTATGGGGCCTGTCGTAAAGACAGAGAACCTCAAGGTACAGTAGCCATTGTGTGTGTTTGACGTAGGCCAGTAAGCACTGTGCTACTGGGAACCTGATCATGGACACAGATGTTCTCTCATCCTGAACAAATATCCAGCTCGCTACACTGCCTCCTTAGGCCGAGATTACAATGACTTCACGTAACACACATCATGTTACACTTCCTTGTTATTAAAAAAATTATCTTTTCAGGTGCTATTTTATGACGCTTCCTGTAAGCATATAAATTTGTGTACTGAATAAAAATGTCTGAAAAAAAATATTCATGCATTGACCAACACCTGGAGATGGCTCATCCGGCTGATGTGGATGCTGTTTTGGAAATCAACTGATTGTGTCCCTCCTCACAAGTAACTTACCTGCAATGATTGCATGGATTAATTGGACCACGTATGTCGGAATGGATAAGGTCCCCAATGTTCTCTGACAACTTTCCAAAAGAATTAAATTTCAGTCTATTAATTTTCCCTTCTACACAAACACTGCATTTCTTCTCACTGTATGGTAGATTCATGTTTTTGAGTCAATTTCTGCCTAAATGGCCAAGCCTTCTGTGCCACAAATAACTATTAATGCTAAGATTATAATTTCCGCCACAGTTAGCCACAAATAAGTTCCCTTGTGCCCTACATTCCACTCGGAAATTATTATTTGTTACCATTGGTGTACAACTCTGAGTGAAAATTACATTATTGACATCGACAAGTTGTGAGATAATTCCTCCTCAACGAGAGCATCTACTGTCACAGTTCTATCGGCACATTACAAACGAATAACACCTTTACTGTTGCTAGTTGGGTGAATGCATTAAATGTGTGAATGCAATTTTGTAAAATATCTTGTCATCTGTTCGGTTTTCTTTTTTTGTATTCTAGTGAAATTACATTCACATCACTGTAGTCATTATAATTTTATAAGCTAAAATTGATTTTCTTGTGTCATTACCCCGGTATAAACAAAATTCAGAGGATGGATTTTCATGAAAAATATCACCATAGGAGTGTATTGTAAAAATGAACCTAAAAATTTGGATCAGTTTATTGGTTTAGCCACCAAGATTTTATGTTAACTATTTTTTATACATTGTAACATCATAGCAAAACCGGACATTTGCTTACATGTGTGAGTGTATACAATTATTAATTTTGGAGTTATTTGTGCCTTATGTCGCACACCATCGTCAGTTGGAATTTTGATAGTCTGCAGATGGTGTGGCCATTCTAATGTATGCACCGGGAAAATATTATATTGTAATATCATACTGAAATAAAATAAAATGTCATTTAAAATTGTTTAAAGCACCCAGTTTTCTTCAGTTCTGCCCGTTCATGTTATTAAAAATAATTGTAATTTCATTTAAAGACAATTTAATACACATGGTTTGTCGTATATATTGGACTATACATTCAGTATTATCTTTTGGAGGGTTTCATTCCTACGATACTTGACGACAGGCAAATTCGAACCTTGGCACGTTTTTAATGGGAATTATGTAAATAGCATGGAGCTGATATAATGAGGGGAAATAATCCAAGTGTTGAACTCTTGTGAGACTCTCAAGACAGGATAAAGAAAAATCATTTCTGAAGATTAGTCCATTTATTTGTAAATAGTAATAACTGCATCACCAGTATTCACAAAGAGATACCCGTATTATTTACTGAAATTAACGTGTGTGTACAATAAATATACGTTACGTATATAAAGACAGCAGACTTCTGAACAGCTGATTAAACACCACATGGCAATGTTTACATTGATATACAGCGTAATGATACGCAACAGGCTGAAAGTAGAAAAGAAGCAGGCCTTTCAAAAATGCTCACTTTGTTGTGAACTGCCGTTACCCATTTTTATTACGAGGCGTTTACACGGAATTGCATTGGCAGAGATCAGTTTCGTCTTGTTAAGTACTGTCTTTCGGAATTTTTTCTCGATAGGTATTGGGTTTCAGCCGGTAGATGATTCTATACAATTTAGGGCCTCTATCACGACCTTTGAATGAAAGTCCCCAATAACTGAGACCCCTGCAGATTACAATCTCTGGACAGAAGACAAATAGGTATTAGGATAGAGCATTTTTTTCATAGGATGGTAATAGAAATACGGTTTAGACCATATTATAGTAAAAATTGTGACTTTTGCATTGGTGACAACACTGAGGTTGTTTATATCTTTGTATGCCCAAGCAATTTAGAAATTTGTAATAAATTTATTTTGTTTGCTGTCTGAACTTTCTTGTGAAACTATGGACATAAAAGTAGGAAAACATGTTCAATCATTAAATTATAGTATGGAAGACCATCTGAAGTCTGTGTAGTTAGTGCATTTGTACCAAGACACCTTGAAAAATAAGTACACACATTCTGTTTCTCGTGCAGAAAAGTTTAGATTTGTGCCTTGGAATCATGTTTTTCGATATCAAATAATGTCTGATACCCAAATAAGTTAATTGTGGATTTATATTTTGTTTCAGAACGGAGCATGGGATGATATTAGCACACGGTTTAACAGTTTGACTACACATCTCACATTCCGTAAATCATAGAAACCTCTACCTTCTTGGATTGGTGATAACACAGCTGTATCTTAGGAAATTCTGCAAAGAGTTCACAAAGCTATCACATGAGCAAAGGATCATCCTGCTGATGTTTCCTAGCTCCTTTGGTGGGATACCAGTATTTCCCTACCTAAGAACTTTGGCCAAAGGGGATAGTGATTTAGAATGCTGCTGGATGTCCCTCGCAATGTACTTGCAGGAAACTTATCCCCACATAGGAAAGAGACTCTTACAGGCATATTCATCATCAGTGTGTCAATCAACATCTTTCCACGGGTTAGCAGTGAACCCTTACTCTCTCCCACTAACCACGGGTCTTACATGGAGTGCTTTCCTTCAGCAGGAAGTGCGGAAAATCTTGCCCCAAATCACAAAAAACAAGGAGTTCCAAGAGCTCTTGCAATGTGCCTCTGCTGAAAAAACCACAGTTCTCATTGAGAGACTATATTCGGCACAAGTTATTCCTGCTCAAGCCTTTTCAGTCTTGTATGAAACCAGTGCAGCAGGGCAGGTAGATGAGCTAGTCAGACGTTTTGTATCAGCAAAGACCATGCTGTATCCACTATCCCTTATTCGGGGCCATCAGAGAGCTCGGAAACAGGTAGAGCGGGCACACAAGCTTGACCTTGAGAGGCTCGTCTCATCGATTCAAATTGTGCAGTCTGGATCTTGCAATGAGGGACTCTTGAAAATCATAGATGGAGCCATATGTCCAACGAAGGCTATGAACGACATCAGAAATTGGTGTTGGAAGAGGGAAATTGTGAGTCTGACCTTTCCATGTCCGGTGGACCAACTAGCTATGCAGAGCCCAACTCTAGAGGAACTAGAATCCATGGGGTTAATCATGCATAGATTCACAATGGTCCTGCAGGCCATTCCAGAGCCCACCAACATCTGTTATGCGAAAGGGCTTAAGGAGATCACCATGAACAAAACGACCTCCCTCAAACTGCTGCTGCCGGACCTGAGAAAAACAGGGTCCTCTCCCGGCCTTAGTCGAGTCGAGAAGTTTCTCAAGATCTGTCCTAAGATGGCATGATTGGGTGATCCGGTCCTTGAGTATGTCAAAATGAATCTCAAGGAACTGACTGGGATTGATCCTGAGGTTCTTACTGGTGCCACATGGCAATACATTTTGGGATCTGTTGCCCATAGGGTCCCATCAAATCATTGGTCACCCTTAGTTGGGCCGAATGAGATCTGCAATAGATCTTCCTTTCTCGAACATATAACTGCCACCAACTATCTCACAAGAGCCATGTCCGGAGATTGGTCCATCAACTTTGGTCACCTGTTAGCATATGAGATATGTTTGATGCTCTACCAAACAGAGTTTAATGCTATTGTGCAAACAAACTCAAGAACACAAGCATGGTTTAAGCTCACAACATGTGAGAGTTGCCTGTATGAGATAACAGAAAGGGAAGTCACATGGATGAGTACTCCTCCTGCGCTCTTCTCTGGCTTATCATATAACACGTACATTGGGTTTTCAGCAGATCTTGCCACCCAATTGCAAACCAAGTTACCCCGGCTTCAGTTGGTACTCGACAAGGTCCACACTGCTCTCGCCATCCAAAGTGTTAGTGAACTTCTCCTCCGAGAAGTAGCAGGATTGGAGAAAGTCCCTGATCGGACAAATATGGGGGCATTGACACAAGACGACATTAATGCTCTCTACCACTTGTATCCAGCCTCCATGCTTGGGCTCACTGAGTTGAAACACATTCCAGTTGAAGACTTATTGGATGTAATTGTTGAGTTTGTACTTGCATGGACAATGTTCCATAGTCCCTCTCACCTATTAACAAACAGTTTGTTCATTTTGGAATCAGTGAAGATGTCAGCATTACCTCTTTATGGACTGGCATGCAAGATTATTGAGATTGGGTATACCGATGTCCTGGTTGACAGGATGAGAAGACAATATACACTGCCTCTCCCTCTGGATGGGAGCAGTCCTGAATCTGTTCAAAGAGCCTTGGTCTCTTATTCCCTCCAAGAAATAGGGCTATTATTTCAGTCTACTGCTGAGTTTGATCCGAAGGTGGATGTACTCATTACACAGTATGTATCAAACGATCAGATGACTGAAGCTCTAAAATACCAATACAAGTCACCCAGTTTATGAGAGAACAGGAGTATGAGATTATCGGGAGCTTTCTCATGGGGCTGTTTTATCTCAAAACTGTTAGACCTGATGATTCCACTGTGTTCACAGAGCGTCGTCCTCTGTTTCTCTATGACACGGAAAATCCTGATGGGAGCATTCTCAAACTGATCTGTCAAATTGATGGTGTCCATCACTCAATGATCTCATTATTCCTGGATCAGACTGAAGAATTTCACACAGAGTTCCTCAAGCTTGACCCTAGGATGTCTCTCGTTCAAACAGCTGACCTCCAGCAGGACCCATCAATTGCCCTCCTTTTGTCTTCATTTTGCTTGGTCAATGTTATACTTACTGATCAATCTATCGCTCTAGTTCGAGGACTGGACAACATTGAGTACACTCAGCACTTCACACCTGATAATAGGAAGAGGAGGTTGTCATCAAGGGTCATGGCATCAAGGGGAGTGGAAGAAGCAACAATGATAACATTCTTGTCAACAACCCAGCAACCGGCTATGGTTGATTTTCATGAGGTGGCTTTAACTAGGATGGAGGCGGGACTTTGTGACCATTTAGTGAGGCCTGACATTGAATGCCCCTCTTTAAGTTATAGCCTGACATTGAATGCCCCTCTTTAAGTTATAGAGTATTTGGCAGGGAGGGAAGTGCAGCCTCAAAACTTTATCATGTTCTGGCTGCTGTGGGGGTGCACCAGAACAGCTTGGAGGGTGTTGTTCTGTGTGCTGCAGATGGTCCGGGAGGATTCACACGGGTGTTCCTGAAAGGTCATTCTGATGTTACAGTTGTCTAACACACATCCGAGAGATTTTGTGAAGGAATCCATAAGACTTCCCGAGTGTTCTGACATATCCTTCCCAGAGTGCTCCGGGAGGGTATCCATGAGATTGACGAGAATGGACTTAGGGGATCTCCTGGAACGTACAACAGTTGTGGCCCTTAGGCAGGAAATCCAAGAAGACGGACCCCTTGTGTGTGTGACAAGTGGTTGTCAATATTACCATTACTCCCCTCAGAGTAACTTGATCATCATCTAGAGTTGTGCCGCAAATTAATGTTCTCCGGGGGGGATTAAAAAGTTGTGAAGACATTGTGGTTCAAGAACTCCGTGGGCTTGAAGGTTGTGAAGCGAGTGCAAGTTTTGTTTGGGACCATTCACATTATTAAGTCACAATCAAGCTATGAGTGGTCCTATGAGGTGTACATTATCGGGATGGGTTACCACGGTCCAACTAAAAATTCACAGGCAATATTCTCTGATCGAGCTATAAACCTGATGAAGTTTGATGAGGACCTTAAAGTGAGGATGGACTCATCCATCTATTGGGCATTGCAACCATCTATTCGGGGTTATATTGATCATGGACTGACACTGAGGGATGCATTGGGAGTTGTTTGTGTGGGTATTGTTTCTCGACCATTAGGACCCTCAATAGCAACCATTAAACTGTTACCGTAGGCAACCTTTGATCAGATGGTTCAAGACTTTATGATTAACTTAGCTCATGTTTCTGAACTGCAAATCCTGCAAGTGCCAAGTGTGTTCAAGACAAGTCCTAAAGTTGTTCAGCCTGGGTTTGTCAGGCATATTTGTAGGATGTTATTTTATACTAAGCTTGTGTATATATGGTTTCAGATTGTGGTGAGTGTGGGGATCGGAGAAATCTATGTTTGTCCAACCGAGTACCTGGATCGAGCATTGGAGAGGATGACCAACATCATTGATACTGATCCCTTGGTGCCCAACTGGAAAACCTCACCTTGGACTCACTGATGAGGACCGGGACCTGAGCGCTCATGCATTGACCAACACCTGGAGATGGCTCATCCGGCTGATGTGGATGCTGTTTTGGAAATCAACTGATTGTGTCCCTCCTCACAAGTAACTTACCTGCAATGATTGCATGGATTAATTGGACCACGTATGTCGGAATGGATAAGGTCCCCAATGTTCTCTGACAACTTTCCAAAAGAATTAAATTTCAGTCTATTAATTTTCCCTTCTACACAAACACTGCATTTCTTCTCACTGTATGGTAGATTCATGTTTTTGAGTCAATTTCTGCCTAAATGGCCAAGCCTTCTGTGCCACAAATAACTATTAATGCTAAGATTATAATTTCCGCCACAGTTAGCCACAAATAAGTTCCCTTGTGCCCTACATTCCACTCGGAAATTATTATTTGTTACCATTGGTGTACAACTCTGAGTGAAAATTACATTATTGACATCGACAAGTTGTGAGATAATTCCTCCTCAACGAGAGCATCTACTGTCACAGTTCTATCGGCACATTACAAACGAATAACACCTTTACTGTTGCGAGTTGGGTGAAAACCATTTGCTACCTTTATAGTTATAGAAGACTTGAGTGGTTCAACCAGCATCATGTGTTCCTGAAGTGCTTTTTGAACTAGGTTTTCTGTGGCACCAGAGTCTGCAATAAAGTTGTCTGGCATGATGTCATCGGGAGTTACTTAAGCCATTTTTTTAGGGAAATTTTGAATGCTGATATTGGCAACACTTTTTGTAGATTGTTTGTTTGTGTTCGTGCCACATGGTTGATATTTTTATGAAGTTTTTCACTGTACATTTTAATAGTTTTTAAGTTCTAAAGGTAAGTTTATATACGTATATTTCTATGAAGGAAATTAAACTCAATATAGTTCTGAAGAAGGTGAAAAAACTGTTTCAATTTTCAGCAGAGGTGAAAAATAAGTAAGTTAACTTGAATTTTTGGAGTGTAGTTTGTTCCAACAGCGTTTATGTGATACTCTGGTGCTTGCTGCAAATTATATATTACATAAGATAATGCAATGCAAGTGGAGAAAGTATGAACCACTGAGGTAGGTATCGATGTGCCATGAGAGCTGTCTGTTACATTCACAAGCCTCAGCATCTAGTTTTCCCTCCACGCATCAGGGGAGGTTTTCCTCTGCATGCGGCTTGCTCCAGCCACCCCTCGCTCCTCACATCTCCAGTGCTACCGAGTGTTACGGTTTTTTCAGTAATTATGACTGATTTTAATGTACAGTTAGGGAAATACAGAGGCTTGCTTGTTTATTACAGAAAATGTGTCCAGAATTTTTTGTATTTTTTTAGTGTGTACATATTTACGGTACGATGTATTGTCTGCCATACTGTAAATATCTTACTCCTACCAGAAGCGTGCATGTGTGTCGACAATGACGGTATTCTCTGCAAACAGCGCTATAAATTCAGTATAATTATAACAACTTATCATCTTTCATAAATTTCTTTATTTGATATTTGCTGTAATAATATTTGCATTGATAGAAATTAATTCCATGCAAGAGTTGATTAGAAAAGATGTCATCAGAGTGAAGAGCCTGCACTTTAAGTAGTTCTAATAATTTAGTACCTCAGATGTTTGTTGTTCATATTGTGAGGTGAATGTATTCATCATATGCAAATTTAACTGCGCAGTGGACAAAATGTTCTTTTCCATCATAAGCAAAAACTAAAGAAGTCATGTCAAATGACGCAGAGTCCGAATCTCAGAAACATAACGTCACATCACGCCATAGAATTGCCGAAACTTGATGTGTGTTGTAAATCTTGTTACACATTATAACACAACACTTAATTTTTGCCAGAATGTCTGGTTTTTATTGATCCTAATTTAAAGTCACAGTTGGAACATAAGCTATTTTTATAAACAATCCATATTCTTTATTTTGCATTACACAACATTATTGTTGTAAAATTTAAAACAAATTGTGCAGAAATATATTTAATGTGTAACTTTATGTGCAATAATAAATATGAACACAAAAGTTGTTCGTGGTTGTTCTATGCTTACACATTGTCTTTGTAATCAGACACAAAAGGACAGAACACTACCATTGCAGCCCCCTGGGAAACTATTACACCACATGTATATACCAACAACTCTACTCTTACATCAAAACAAATAGTTACCCATTTACCTGCCTAACCCAAGAACAGTGAACCCGCGGGCCGAACCCTGGTCTATAACTGAAATCATGAACGGAAGTTTGACGTGTAGATGGCTGGAACAAAGTTTGTGCACTCCGCTGAACCTTCCTTTTTCGAACCCCCCGTCCATCATTGCCCGTAGGCCGCCCTACTGACCCACCCCCAGGGGGGAGTTTCAACGACAAGGGGAGTGTGTTTTTGAACTTGGGTTAAGGCTGGAAGTCACATTTTTCGGCCGATTTCGCCATGATTTGAGGGCGAGTTGTCTCTTTGGACCTTCCGTGGAACCCCCGGGAGGAGGGACTTATGTTTACCGGGCCATGAACCCATATTGAATCAGAGATGATATAGAACGTGACGGAGATCGCGTGTATAATTTAAACATGTTTTGTGGCTCATTAAGACAAGTTATGTGGCTGGGCTACTTTTTAGCCTCGCCTGATACAGAATGTGACGGAGATCGCGTGTATCATTGTGCCCGGTGGTTTGGGGCCAAATTGCAACCACAGCTCTCCCACGGCTCATTGGGACGTTTATAAAGGAGCCTGCATCACATGTGGTCACATACGTGATGTTGCCGGTCCCAAGCCCGGATAAATGCAGAGAGGGTGTGTTTGGTATGTAGGCGTACGTATCAAGCACATCGATAGGTAAGTGCTGTATACGGTCGTGCTTTGTGGAGGGTGTACCCGTGGTGGTGGTCACCCTCCAAGGTACCAATGGAGCCTTACACATAGGGGTGGCTTTGGTGATCGGCCCCTTACAGCCTCGGCTGGATGTTACGCACGGAGGGTGCTTCTTAGGTTAAGGCCAAGCTCCGAGGTTCAATACGGGCCTTATGCATGGGCGTGGCTGTGGTGCTGGCCTACGTCCATGTATACGAGAAGTGTCAGATGTGTGGAGGGTGCATCTGTGGTTGCGCGCACCCTCCAAGCTTGGCTGTGTCACATACATGTGGTCTGTTTGGTGTGTGTCATATGTTACCGATGGGTTTCTTTTTGTTACAGATGGGGCATAGTTGGGTGTGACCACTGAAATCTGTGTTTGTGAACTTTGGAATTATGTGGCTTTTGGGAGTGTTGTTTGGACAATCGCATCGCGATGCCCAAAATTAAGAAGTGGCGAAGTCCTACCACCAGGACTTAAAACGAAAAGAAGCGCAACAGTAAGCGTTTATCAAGAGCAAGGCTATCTCAAACATCAGACAGTGCGTCGGTTGCATCTGAGTGTGTACCATCGCAAGTAACAATGAAACATCCGCAGGTGAAAGAAAAGTGTTCAGAACCATCAGACAGTGTGTTGGATGAATCTAAGACCATGCCATCGCAGGTGACAACCCCTGCTTCAGTGAACATTGACTCTATGTAATTGTATTTGTGAACATTGTAATTTGTGTTTTGTAATTTGGACATTCGTGTTACAATGCCACAATTTAAGAAGTAGAAACGTCCGGCATCACGGTCGCAAAATGAAAAAAAGTGCCTCAGAACGCATGAGGAAAGATAACAGTTGACTCAGCAATCAGGCAGTTTGTCCGGTGGCTCTCTGTCTGATATATCTCAGGTGTCAACACCTGTCCGAGGAGAACGCACTCCAACAGTGTTTCACGACAGCCAAGTGGCAGGGCCTTCCCACGCTCCTGATCCACCTATTGTGGAAAAAAGGTAAGGTTAAAAACACGCTTGCGTGTAGCCACTGTTGCAGGACATTAACATGGTCCTATACCACCTGTTGTTGTGCCTTCTGACACAAGTATCCTAACAGAGTAAATCTTGTTCGATGAGGAAACAGTCAAAGGTTTGCTGGGTCCCTTTTACGAAGAGGAAAACGCACCTGTGCTCATCCTCCAGGACGAACCGGCGGCTCTTACAAGGGTGAGACTAAGAACCTACAACTCACAGAACTACCATTCTGCCCGCAGTGTTGGGCCATTTGCTGTCGAGGCACACGACATGGGAGATATGAATCGCGAGTGTAGGCATTGTGGCGCACTCTTTTTTGCAAGAGAAGGCATAAAGCGCGATGGCGTGTTCACCCTGTGTTGCATGAGGAGTAAGTTCGAGCTAACTCCTCTCTGTGAGTGTCATGCTTTCCTACAGGAACTTCTTACCAGAGATTCAGATGAGAGTGCTGATTACAAGCAGTACATCAGGAACTAAAATGCAGCATTGTCGTTCGCTTCATTCTGTGCAGACGACTTCGTTGAGTCGCCTCGCCGATCTGTCTACACATTTCAAATTCACGGGCAAGTGCATCACCTCACTTCTGGGGCTGCACATACAAGTAGAGGGAGCAGACCCTCGATATAACCAGCTCTACTTCATTGATGTGGATGCAGCGAATGCTGCGAGGGTGCGTCAGCACAACCCTTGCCAGCTTGCCATTTTGGAGACGCTTGAACATTTTCTTGGTAGTATCAATCCTTTGGCACAGATACACCGGTCGATGCATCGGGTGATGGTGGCAGAGGAAGAGGAGTCAAGGCGTATGGGTCGTCCTTTGAGAGAAGTCACCTTGACTCTCAAGCCGGGCCTGAACAAGGATCCCAACATTTACAACCTTCCTGTTGCCCTAAATGAGGTAGCAGCTATCTTTGTTGGTGATATGCCACCTTTACGATACAATATCAGGATATATCCTAAAGATAGGCCGGTGCAGGCAATAAGCAACCTGAATGCCTTGGCAGACCCGATGACTTACCCTCTCCTGTTCCCACACGGAGAACCTGGCTACACCTGCGGCCTCTGCCACTCTTTCATTGTGAGCGCGACTCGCAACACTATTACATGCAATCAGTTCTATGAATACCGCATAATGCAGAGGCATGGATTTTCAATCCTGCATCATTCTGGGAAACTGTTCCAGCAGTTTGTTGTGGATGCTTACTGTAAGGCGGAGGCCTTGAGGATATGGTTCATCAGGCAGAACCAGGCCAAACTCCCAGTCGAGGAATACCATGATCTCCAAGAGCATGTGCAGAGGACAGCTGACGCTGCTAATGTGAGAGTGGGAAAGGTTGTGATACTACCATCTTCATTCTAAGGGTACGCAGAGACACATGTATCAATGCTACCAGGACTCTGTAGCTATCATGCGCTAATTTGGCAGACCGGATTTGTTCATAAAAATTTACTTGCAATCCAAAGTGTTTGGAGATTGTGCTGTCGCTGGAAGGCCGCCAGCAGGCATGCCATTGTCCTGATGTTGTCTGTCGAGTGTTCAGATGTAAACTCGATGCATTAATGGATGATATCCACAGAAAGCAGGTGTTTGGCAAGGTGGATGCTTACACCTATACCATAGAATTTCAGAAGCGAGGAATGCCCCTCTCCAAATTCTGCTGATTTTGTCGAAAGCCGTAAAGTTGGCGATGCCAGAAACTGTTG
This sequence comes from Clitarchus hookeri, assembly GCA_002778355.1. Taxonomy (NCBI): domain Eukaryota; kingdom Metazoa; phylum Arthropoda; class Insecta; order Phasmatodea; family Phasmatidae; genus Clitarchus; species Clitarchus hookeri. The sequence goes on from NQII01005402.1 coordinate 45,452, forward strand.
ATGCTTTTGTACGAGCAGACATCCCAGACGGAGAGGTGGAACCTGAGCTATACGCATTGGTGAAAACGCACATGCTGCATACCAAGTGCGGGCCATCTGCACCCTGCCACACGGATGGAGGTTGCAGGTTCCACTTCCCGAAGGCTTTTCGGAATGAGACCCTGCTGCACTACCGTGGGTTTGTCCAATACAAAAGACCGGACAATGGCGCATCAGCAACCGTCGCCAACAAGGTGTACGACAACAGGCACGTAGTGCCTTACAGCCCATACCTGCTTTTGAAGTATCAGTGCCACACTAACGTTGAAGTGTGTAGCTCGCTTCAAGTACCTCTACAAGTACATCCATACAGGACACGACTCTGCAGTTCTGTAAGTCTGAGACATTGTCCACGACGAGGTAACGTCTTACCTCGATTGCAGGTACGTGAGTTCGCCAGAGGCTCGCTGGCATCTGTTACCTTATAAAATGGCAGACAAGAACATTCTCGTGTTCAGGCTCGGCATCCACCTTGAGGACAGGCAACCAGTCTATATGGCAGACGATGATGCAGCTGGCACATTGGAGAGGGCGCGTGAGAAGCACACGCACCTCACAGCATTCTTTGTTTATAACTCTGAGCACAAGTTGCAAGCACACGGTGGTGGTGGCGGTGGGTGTGGGGCAAGGCCATGTCCACTATAGCTCACATATGCCCAGTATCCGAGTCACTTTTGTTGGCTAGAGAAGCAACGCATGTGGAAGACAAGAGAGAAGGGTGGATTCAACACTATTTCTAGGATCCACCAAGTAAGCCCTCAGGCCAACGACAAGCTACTATGACTTAGGTTGCTTCTGCACAATGTCAGAGGTCCCACCTCCTTCGAGGACCTCCGCACAGTTTGGCATACTGTTCACCCAACCTACAAATTGGCGTGTCTCGACCTGCTGCTTCTTGACAGAGATGACATCTACCAGGTCACCATGCACGAGGCTGCGAGGTGGAGCGTTCCCGGCCGCTTGAGAATTTTGTTCACCCACATTCTCATTCACTCCAACATAGCAGAATGACTGCTTATGTTTAACAACATTAAACCATATCTGCTCGATGACACATCAGACGATGTCGAGGCTTCTGAAAACAGAGCGATCATCCACATTCAGTTCAGGCTGGGTTTCTTCGACAAGTCCCTCGCCGATTTCGGCCTTTCCAGCCCCAATTTATGCCGTGTGCACGACTTGCCACAGTACGAGACAAAGATGAACGCATGCGTTCTCTTCTGAATGAAGATCAGGCAGTATCCTTCGGAGAGGTGATGGCTGCAGTTGCTGATGCTGCTGGTGGTGGTGAACCCCGCTGCAGAGTATTCTTCGTAGATGGTCCTGGAGGCTCGGGGAAGACCTTCTTATACAACTGTATAATACATTGCCTAAGGGCAGAAAACAAAGTTGTATGCACCGTAGCCTGGACAGGAATTGCGTCGATACTGCTGTCGGGAGGGAGCAGGTCACATGCCCTATTCAAACTACCTGTGCCCGTCATGCAAGCCTCCGTGTGTGAAATCTCGGCGCAATCGCCAGAAGCCAAGCTGTTGAGGAGCTGCAGCCTCATTATTTGGGACGAGGCGCCCGTGGCTCCTAAGGAGGCACTGCATAGTGTGGACCGACTCGGGTCTTACAAGGTGAGACACCCACAAAGGATCCCGGATTCTCCTCTACAGTCCCCGATAAGAATTGATATGAGACAGCAATTGTTATCTTAGTCCAAAACATGTCGCTCTCCAAGATTTGATCAGCATAAGCCCTGTACCCCCGAGGGTTGTCTGATGTTACTCTGAAAAAAGTATGGAGAGATATTCTCACATCTCTCTCGTTATAACCATATTCACGAGGAGGTGAAAAGACATTACTCATAGAACGTCCATATCGGGAAATTAAAGGTCAATGATGTGTTAAAGGAATTAGGGGTTGAGCTAGGTGAGGGGGATTGGACCCCTGATGAGACATGCCTGAAAACGTACAGTTACAAGCACAAATGGGAATCGTACAGAAAAAGGATGCAATATTTATCCGGGAAGACTGTGTGGGAAAGGGTCAGAAATCCCGCAGATTGCAGACTAAAAGGACACGAGTGCAGAAATATTACTCTTGCAGTTCTCAGATGGATGGTATGCTTTCGATTACCAGCAGGTGATGATGATAGCCAACACCGTCTCTTCCCGAAATACTGTTACTTGTTAACAGAAACTCTGCCCGAATCCTGCCCGGGGAGACTGAGCCAAGAGTTGTTGCACGGGTTGTACGAGATTTTTGACAGGGGGTTCGCATCCCTAGGAAATCAGCTATACGATCAGATAAAGTGTGTAGAATCTCTGGTTCATGGAGTGTATATTTCTTGCAGGACGTTTCCAACAACGATACCACCAAGTTCTGGGGTAAGGTGTTGCTCGTGGGAGGTGACTTTCGGCAAGTGTTACCTGTGGTAAGCCGCGGATGACCCGCGGACCAAGTTAATACGTGCCTAAAGAACTCACTGCTGTGGCCGTATTTCAAACAACTGCGCCTCAGGACCAACATGAGGGTGAATCAAGGCCAAGAACAATTCCAGCAATTCCTGCTGAGAATCGGCGAGGAGACACTTCCGCCCATCCCCGGCCTTCTCGCAAAGGATACGTCCAGCTTCCTGACGTGTTGGTGCTTCCCCACAACGGTGACATCTGCAGCCATGTCTTCGGACATGAGGGGCTAACTTAGGAGGTATTGAATGGTGTCCAAGTGTTTCTACTATTGCTGTCCATTGACAGAGTGGTTGCTTTTGCTACATAAAGTGTGTGTCTTTGTGATTGCAGGTCATAAGCGCGAGTGCGATCCTCTGCCCGAGGAATGAAGACGTCGATGAAATTAACGCCACAATGGTGTCCTGCTTGGGAGGCGAAAGCAGGACATTCCTCAGCCAAGACCAGCTAGAGGACAGCTAAGGCGACACTATGAATGTCCCTGTTGAGTTTCTCAACTCGCTTGCCGTTTCATACTTACCGCCACATTCTCTCACCCTCGCAGTTGGTTGCTGCATCATACTGACAAGAAACCTCGACGCTAAGCACGATTTCTGCAATGGGACAAGTTTGTTGGTGGTCAACCTCTCAGAATATGTAATTGATGCTAAGATCATTACTGGGTCTTACAAGGGCGACAGGGCCTACATTCCCAGAATCAAGTTGTCGTCTTCCCCTGCTGACTTCCATTTCTCATTTAGTCCCAGGCAATTTCCCGTCCGCTTGGCATTTGCCATGACTGTTAACAAAAGCCAAGGTCAGACATTCAACCAAATTGGCATCTACCTACCACTTCCTGTGTTTAGCCACGGACAACTATACGTGGCGCTGTCCCGTGCCAAGAGTTTCGACTCTGTGTCGGTGCTGGCTAAACCGTCACCAGGCATCGTCCTGCCAAAACATCTTCAAACGAAAACGTTCACTCTGAACGTGGTGAACCCAAAAATTCTGGCTTAACCTATCCTGAAACAAAACCACCTTCTTCCTTCTAATGATTACAACCTTTCGCATCATTTTAACACAAATTATTCCTTAAATTAAAAACCTCTCCTTTTGTCCGCCTGCTACATGCTAATTAACAAGTACTTATCTTTTGCTATGACCTCCTCAGTGGCACACGACTTACCGAAGACTTCGTCCTTTGCTCCAGTCTGTCGACTCTTCTGTGTGTTGGCCAACGATATGTGGAAGGGTCCTCGGCACTGCAGTTTCTTTGTCTATAATAGGTGGGTACATGTTACTTTCTCCATTTCCGCGACAGAACACACTCTTCTCGGATCACGTACACAAAGTATTAAATGTTCACTTGCCCACAAACGAACACACATTACAACACTTCATTCATCACCCGTAATGCAGCCTGCATCACTGTATGTTAGCATGGTTCACATGCAGTGGTGTTGCCGGTCCCAAGCCCGGATAAATGCAGAGGGAAGGTGAAGCTAACGCGCCAAGAGATACGACGTTAGCACACCGTGGAAGTGTGGCAATGGTTTTAGCCCTCCATAAGGTGAGTTCAGACGTGGTTCCTGCTCATCTCTAAGTCTCTTTAGCCGCAAGGCTCTNTCGAAGTCAGACGTGGTTCCTGCTCATCTGAAAGTCCCTTTAGCCGCAAGGCTAAACAAATATCATACAAGTGTGTCGGTCTTGATACCGGCACACGAGACATACCCTAACGGATCACATTGCCGGAAACGTTTTGTGGTTCATTCCTGGGTCAGTCACCTGCGGTCGGCAGCTAGATCGGTTACTGCTGCTACAATGGCAGGTTATCAAGATTTAAGTGAGTTTGAACGTGGTGTTATAGTCGGCGCTCGAGAGATGGGACATAGCATCTCCGAGGTAGCGATACAATTTGGATTTTCGCGTACGACCATTTCACAAGTGTACCGTGAATATCGGGAATCCGGTAAAACATCAAATCTTCGACATCGCTGCGGCCTGAAAAATATCGTGAACGACGAACGGGACAAACGACGACTGACGAGAATCATTAAACGTGACAGACGTGCAACCCTTTCTCAAATTGGCGCAGATTTCAATGCCTCCTGCATACCTTCAGACATTAGTCGAGTCAATGCCACGTCGTCATGCGGCACTTCTGCTTGCTCATGGGGGCCCTACACGATATTAGGCAGGTGTACCAGTTTTTTTGGCTCTTCTGTGCATGTTACGAATAAAACTAGGATTACAGAATATTCATTTCGAAACTCTTTTGTCGTGTGTGTAATATGGTACGAAAGACCTTCAAATGATATGTTTGTGAAAATTGCAACACCCAGAAAGAATGGACCGAATGAATCCAAACTCGAAGTACATGTATAACAGCGCACCAGCAATAAGTGGTTACGATTGCAGAGAGATGGCGTACACGTGGGCCCAGCAGCGACCTCTCTTGTGTGGCCAGAAAGGTCAGTGTTACGCCAAGCTCAGTCAGTGAAGAGCCGTCAAACGAAGTGAAAGCAAGTGCCAGTATGCCTCGTCGACGTCAAAGGGCGCCATATCAGCTTCTGAATGAGTTCTAACGTGGCAGAATAATCGGTCCCCGGAAAACGGGTTTGTCATGCCATGACATTTCGGCGCATAGAGGGCATGCTGCTACGACAGTGATGTGTGTGTGGGACCAGTGGAATAGAAGATGATCGTACGCAGCGACGAGCGGGCACTGGCCCTCGCAATGTGACCACAGCACGGGATGACCGTCATCTTGTTCATATGGCCGTAACGGACCGTACAGGCTCGTCCATAGTGTTGACTCGCCACTGGAACACTGCAACGGGTGTGGACCTGTCTGTGTCAAAGGTTCAACGCCGTGTGCTACGGGCTGGACTGGTGATACACATGCCTTTGCATCGGCTTTCATTGTCCAGACACCACAAACGTCTCCGACTGCAATGGGGACGTGAACGCCTTCGCTGGCGTACTGAGTGACAAAATGTAGTGCTTTCGGACGAGTCCGGCTTCAACCTATCCTACAGTGATTGCAGCATGCGTGTTAGATGCTACTGTGATGACCGCAATCTGACAGCCTGCATTGTGAAGCGGCATAGAGGACACACACCAAGTGTGATGATTTAGGACGCCATTGGATACAACATGCGTTCTCGACTCCTACGTAATGAGATCAATCTGAACAGCAACCGCGACATCAGGGAGGTTTTAAAACCCAAGGTATTACCTCTTTTTCAGACAACTCTACATGCTATATTTCAGCAGGACAATGCCCGGCCACATGTGGCGAGGAATGCGCAAGCCTTCTTCAATGAACGACAGGTACCACTGCTTCCCTGGTCTGCACGTTTGCCTGACATGTCGCCCATCTAACATGTCTGGGATATGGTTGGTCGGTGACTTGTTCGTCACGATCCTCCAGCAACCACTGTTGATGCTTTGTGGACTCGCATACAAACCGCGTGGAGGGAGATTCCCCAGAAACATATCCAAATCCTCTTTGACTCCATGCCACGATGTTTAAGGGCCCTTATTACAGCACGTGGGGCTTCACACCGTAATGAATTCTCAAGAACAGAGATCATGTATAATTCTGTAATCCTAATAAATTGTGTATTGCCATGTACCTAATCCGTGGTATAAAGTTCATTTTAATCACATGTATCATTCTTGGTGTTGCATTTTTCACAAACGTTAGTGGTAGTTGTAATTGAAATGTTCACCCAAAGGTGTTGAATTTTATGTACACAGTGAGAACTCTAACCAACCTCAAATGCTATCCACGTTGTTTTTGATAGTGCTATTGGCATACAAGTAATACAATGTTGGAACACGGAGTGTGTACACTGCGCAGGTAGAATAATCACTCTACCTAGTTTTCCTTCTACGATTTCAACACGTGAATTTGACAGTTCCTTTGTCATTTTGCAGCTAATGTTGGCAACATGTTCAGAAGACGAAAATTAGGTTGCATCATGGTTTTAGTCTAGTGAAGACGTGACTACGAACGCGAGAGCTTAGTATTTATTTATTTTTCAGCCTTCCCATTTATTTCTATTTTATGACGACTGACTCATTGGAGCCCTCATACGACCAAAGTGATTCATATGTCTCTCATCAGACTCTTGGCATAACAGCAGCACAGACTACCATGTTTTCTTTTCGTCGCTCGCCGAAATATTACGTGAGAATTAAATTAACCAATTTGCAGTTAGGAGTAAATATACTGCATTTTTTCTTAGTAGTACGAGTATATTATCGTCGTTTGGAGTACTTGTGGTCAATCGAAGCAAACACACTAGTGCATTTGGTCAAATTATTAGCTTAATTTTGTTCGCGTGGAAAATTCTTAGAACGCAGTGCTTAGCAAGCTCACTGAATAAACATTAATTTTATAAAATTACGGGGTTTTCCAGAGTAAACCATACAAGCCGATTTTCGCGCCGATATCTGAGTCTGACATTGGTTATCAAAAGCTGATATTAAAAATAAATATAGCGCTGCTTTCCTTGAATGTATGAAATTTTCTTTTCTTTGTCAGTGACCTCTATGGCTTCCTAATAAAAAATTTATCATTTTTAGTTTTGGAATAGTAAAAAGTAAATTCTAAATTTTCAAGCGAATTATATTTTAGTTTAACTTAATAACTTTTAATACGGCTTTACATTTCGAGTTCAGCAAAATTTTGCAGGTATGTTTATTACATGTTATTTTAGAATTAAATCAAGTAATTTAATATATAGGCACAAAAACAGGGGTGGCGAACCTTTATGTATCAACGTGCCATTTTTTCTAATGATGTTTCCTACGCAATATCAAGCAAAAACATCTAAACTTGCAGATTTAGTAATGTCAGTACTTTCGTCAATGCATAGCGATATAAAAGGAGCGGAGTTAATGTCAATTTTTTGTTGATCTGTTATATTTTCGGCCAGTTTTAAGATTCTTTCCTTTATTGTATTTCTAGATAGAGGAGTATCTTTAATGCGCTGAATTATCTTATCTTTATTATCGAAATCATCAAAAAGTGAGGGCGCGCATGCTAACCAGGCTTCCTTCAAAAACTCTCCATCTTGAAAAGGTTTACTATGCCGAGCAATGACATTTGCAGCCGAGTAACTTGCCGCGCTCGTATGACAATTTTTGCCAACATATTTAATCATAGACGTTGACTGTTTATTTCTGTCTTTCATTGCACTTGCAATTAATTCCTTTTGCACTGGTTCGCTTTTTTGACTAAGAGATTTGTGATTTGTTTCAAAATGCCGTTTTACAGACGATGTTCTACATACCACTGTACCAGAACATAAAACACACACCGCTTTGTCGCCTTTACTTATCATGCCATATTTTTCAGTCCACCAAGTTTGAAATTCTCTATTACACTTACTATCTTGCCCTTTTTGTTTTTTTGCTGAACTAGCCATGGTAAATAATAGTTAAAAATTAACTTTAAAATACAGTTGTGTCAACGAAATTGAACGAACGAAAACGTCAACAAACTATGCGTCATTAGCAATTGAATCGATTATTTCGAAACCCGTCATGCGCCAAAACAACGAAAAATGTGTTAACTACAAATTATTAGTATTTGAAGGTAAATCCACCATTTAGAACAGAAACCCGTCAGGATTCATGTTTCCAAGGCTGTTAAACCAGGAGTCGAATACTACGTTTAGTGCAGAAATCGGTCAAGCGCCGATACTTGACGATTTTCAGCAACAAACTGGGAATTTTCGTCTGGGGAGATGGTTGAGTTGGCTAATCTGTGGAGCTCGCTTCTACACTGTGGCCAGCTGTCTGTTTCACAGTGACAAGCGACATTCATATTGTGTTTGTATGTTATTGAAGTTTTTCAGGTGGAAAGTTAGCGTTATAAAGTTAGTGATCTTTAAATAGCAGTGTACCAATGTCTAGTACAGAAGAAGATGAACCTCAAGCTAAACGAAGACGTGGAGTTTCACACGAAGAAAACTATAAACGTACTAAAATACGTACTGCAAGAGTGACAGGTGAGGCCTACATAAATTATAAAAACCGCCCAGTTCCAGCGAAAACGAAGCCAGCAGTCATGGTGTGTAAATGTAACTTGAAATGCTATTCAAGAATTGGTCAACCAGAAATTGATGATATTTGGAACAATTTTTATCCCCTCGAGAATAAAAATACGCAAGATACTTATTTGCAAACATTGATTGGAGTTAAGACAGTAAATCGAAGAAGAACGAAGAATGAAAATATAAACAATGAGAATGGCCTTGATGAATATGGTGATAACAATGCCCCTGGTTTTAAAAGAAATTGTACGTATGTGTATAATTTGAGAATGAGTGGTACTCTACAACTTGTATGCAAAAACGTTTTCATGGCAATACATGGGGTGTCACGTGATAGATTAGCAGCAGAAGAAAACACCTGTTGATAAACGAGGCAAAAACAGGAGTGGTAACGCTAAACCAGGAGATATTGACGTGAAAGAGACTCACTACGGGGGTGGACCTAAAAAGTACCTGGATGCCCGTTTAAACGTCAAAACTATGTTTGAAATGTTTATCACTGTTAATCAGGACCTAAAAGATACAGTTTTTTTACAATTTTTACTATATTTATTACAAAGACAATTTTGGGTATCCTTTTGGTCGACCTTAGGTAGATGTTTGCAGTGTCTGCGAGAGCCTTACAGCTTTTCAATTTCTATTTACAAATTTACTATTACGGTTTGGTGTTGCAGCAGCTGAACTAATGATCCATAAAAGAAGACCCAAAAAGTTCTATACGAAAATGAAAGCTGCGGCGGCCAACGAAGATGGTGATACTTGTGTGTTATGCTTTGATTACATGCAAAACTTGCCCCTTCCGAACATTCCGGTCCAAGAAATCTTTTACATGCGCCAATTGTGGGTGAACGTCTTCAGTATACATGACATGAAAACCAACAAGTCTAAAATGTATATATATCATGAAGGAGAGGCAAACAAGTCACCAAATGAAATTTGTAGTTTCTTATTGGACTACATCAATAAAGAAATACCAAGTACAGTAAAAAACTTGATACTGTTTAGCGATGGTCCATCCGGACAAAACAAAAATCACACAGTGGTGCGTTTTTTGATGAATTTGTGTGACAGGAAGAGGTTTTCAAAGGTCACCCACTACTTTCCTGTAAGAGGGCATTCATACTCGGCATGTGACCGGGACTTTGGTACCATCAAACGTTTGTTGAGACGAGTTGATCGCATATACACGCCAGAAGAATATGCTGAACTAATGCTGAGATCAAGCAAAACTGACCGATTTACTGTTTACCAAGTGAAAACGGAAGATATTCTGAGTTTCAAGGCATGGTGGCCCAGATATTACAAAAAATTAACAACTTCAGATGAAACATCTGGAAGAGGTGTACCAAAAGAGCAGAAGCAAAGCTTCAAAGTGTCTTCGTACAAACAATTTTGCTACAACAAAGAGACTCCTGGGAAGGTGGTTGCAAAACTCTTCATTGATGGATTTGTCGAGTCCACCTTCTCACTGCTCAAGGCTAAAGATCCACCGAATTTGCCAACAGTGAAGGCCTATCCTTTGGGGAAGGTAAGCTTAATAGTGTATCTTCAGTTAACCTAACTAATTTTAGTCAGGCTTATATATACAAATCAAATTGCATTACATTTTTTCTGTTGTAATAAGAGTTCTGCTGTATTTACTTTTTTTCACATTATATGCTTGCATTTTCTTTGCCTAACTGGGTTGTATTCTTTAGGTACCCATTAACAACAAAAAGATGAACGACCTAAAGAAGCTCCAACCTTATCTCGTGGGGTATGAAGAGTTCTACGACACCATATTTGAATGGCCAACCACAGACGGAGTGGTGAATATCAATGACCAGGACGATTAGGACTACAAAAACCGATAAACATATTGTAAATATTCATAATTTTAAAAATAATACCTGTGTTTCTTTTTTAAAATGTTGGTTTTATTTAATATCATCCAAAAAAACATTTAAAACATTATGTTTTAGTAAAGAAAAAAAAGTGATTAGGTCGTTTGTTGCAAAAACCCGTCAAGTGCAAAACCTTTATTATTTTATTATATGAAAACAGATTTAGTGAAAAAAAAAATTTGATTGAAAAACCTTCATTTAATAAGTACTTAATATTTAAAAAATTCCAAACTACGAAAAAAAATCACACAATTATCTCAGAAGAATTTTTTTTTATTTTCTTATAAAGAGAAAATTGGCAGTTGACGGGTTTCTGAAATAATCGATTCAATTAACATAGCCATAGACACCTCCTTACAGACTATCTTACCAAGATGTCTAAGGCCTTTAACATCCCTTTGGTAACTCTGGCAAAGGAAAGCTGGTTCACAAGGGAGGGGAGAAGGAAAACCCTGAGTACCTCCAGCCGTTGATACGGTTTTAGAGGTGCTGACGAGCGCCTCTGAAGCCGTATCAACGGCTGGCTTTAAACACCCTGGAAGTGAAGGTAATGCCAAGATGTTTCCAGCACTCCTCCACTCCCAGCGGAGACAAGTCGACACCACCAACCTTGAAGAGCGGCTCCATAAGCACCTTACTCTTCCTTGTTTTCCCAACAGGAACCAGAGCCAGAGAATGGGATTTTGTGAGAGACAACTCCAGTCCAAATCTGCTCAACGACTCTTCAAATTGCTGCAAGTTAATCTGCAGGCTCTCCCTTGTGTTGGCAAAGAAGACCATATCATCCGCAAATGCAAGGCGAGAAATTCGATGATCGCCAAGGGTAACACCCACAGTGGTCACCACGGCCCTCAGTGCTTCGTCCATTATAAGGTTGAATAGGAAACGTGATAATGGGTCACTTTGCCGGACCCCCTGAAGAACCGGGATCTCGGGGGTGACATCAGGAAGCTGGAGCACTGTGGAGGCCTGGGAGTAAACATTCCAGATATGCCGCACCTCTAGCCCGCAAGACATTGACAAGGGGCAAATGTTGCACCGTGTCATATGCCTTGCGGACGTCCAAGCCTGCCATATACAGTGGGCGGAACTTCTCAGAGGCGGTCGCCATCACTTCCGCAAGAAGACACAGGTTCTCGGCCAACCCATCCTGCCGGAGGAACACTCGCTGTTCAGGCGAAATCTTCAGAGCGGACTGGAGTCTCCCACTCAAGATTTTATGATATTGCCTGATCACTATAGAAGTAATGGTGATCGCTCTGAAGTGTGCAGGTTCTGTCAGAACTGACTTCTTGGGAATCAAGACCGTTCTCGCTCGGTGGAGCCAATCAGGTAAGTCCCTTGTCAACAAGAACAAGTTGAACAACGCTACTTTCAACTGGTTGGGAATAGAAGCCCAGTTAGCCACACCAACTCCATCGGGCGAGGCGCTGATTGCCCTTGGATAGCGCCCCTCTTAACCGCCTCTACAGTAATAAGATCTGATAACTGGTGAGGATCCTCATCGTACGGCTCAACCATAGTTCAGACCGTAATCCTTCTCCTGCGGAGAAAAGAGAGGACCACCATTCCAAGGTACCAGCCGGATATTCAACACTTCCACTTTGAGCCTCGTCACCCAGGATACAAGAAACCACCCGCACACGATCCCGCCTCCACAGATTTTGTATTGAGGCATATTCTGATTTTCTCTGTTCCTTTTTGGACCGTGCAACGAGCGGATCCCTTCGCCTGGGGAGAGAACTCACGCCATCCTTCACAAGTAAAACCTTCCTGAGCCACCGATCAAGCGACGCAGAAACTGGCTTCCCCTCAACGGCAAGTTCTGTTGCTGAACACATAACATGTCTTCATAGTGATGAGCACTGTCCAACTCTCCGAGTTCATCCCTCACTTCACCAAGCTGCAAACTAATTCGTTCTGCGAGGGGTACAGATTTAGATGACCCTGCAACTGGGCTACCCTCCTCGTCTTTAGGACGACGCCTTCTGATGACCACCTCTTTGTCACGGGTGACAAGGGGCTCAGTTGCTTCACTTCATCCATCAGCATCTCGTAGCGAGAGAGCTTCCCCTGGGATTTAATGGATTCAAAGGTTCTGTTCAAGAATAGTCCCTTAGCATGGCCAGAGCTCACTAAAGCATGGTTGATGTTTCTAATTCCAGGGGGCAAGTAGAATTCCTCCCTGGCCAAAAGCTATAGCTCCTCGTCTGGCCAATAGGCCTTGCCCTTGGCTGGTGGTGGCAAGACCTCAGTAAACTCAGACGGGTGTGCAGTGTTCATGCACGCCTCTCCCCGACGGAGTGTTGAAAGATCTGGAGCACCACCTGCACCCATACATCATAGGAGACAAAAACAAGACGAGGAAAGCTAATAAAGCTACTCAAGACTGCCGATACTTCTCCAGAGGGAGAAGGCACCCGGTCAGAATCACGCACCACCAACTATCCCCCCATGCCCCCGGACTACTCGGCCCACCTGGTGATGGTAGTCTGAACCTCGTTGCTCGTGTCCACCATGTACTCTACTGTGGTTTCCTGTACCACGTCGGCGACAATGGTCACACTGTCAACGGCAAGTTCTAATCCGGTGTACAGTGTCGTGATCCAGCCGTCCACGGCTCAATCAGACCCCGTTCCACCATCAGGGGAATTCGCGGGCCTCGGCAGGTCGCTCCGGTAGCTTCTTCTTTAGCACCCCCTGCGCAGCCACGGCGAATCCCGCCTATCCTGGTGGCCTCCAGCCTGCCACCAGACGTCCTCAAGGCAAACAGGGATCTGTATCGCCAGTTGAGGGGGGCCTTTACCATGGATTATGTCCGTGGCAAGCCACGTTACCACCCGTCCTGCCTGGAGGAACGCGAAATCATCCTCAAATACTTCCATGAACACGCCATCCCGCTCCACACTTACCCAGACCTTGCCTCACCCCTTGTTTCATCACGCCTCTAGACCGCAGGAGAAGAAAATCGATAACAGTCGCTTCAAAGCTTTGATTGGCTGGGTCATGCGTTTTACGAAACGCAGTAATTTGTCAATGTGAAGGAGAATACCAGTTTAACAGAAACTGCCTGATGATTATACTGACAAGGTATTAAACTTCCACAACAGAAACTGCCTGATGATTATACTGACAAGGTATTAAACTTCCACAACAGAAACTGCCTGATGATTATACTGACAAGGTATTAAACTTCCACAAGTTTGTGATTGAGCAGAGGAAATCCACAGCGTATTTGTCGTCGCAAATCGGCAACGCTGACCAAACGCCGTTTTTTTCGACATGCCAAAGAATTTCACAATAGCTGAAAAAGGATCCTCAAGTGTAATTGTGAAAACAACCGGTAATGAAAAATTTTTGTGTACAGTGATATTGGCAATAACAGCAGATGGGAGGAAATTGCCACCATATGTAATATTTAAGAGAAAAACTTTGTGAAAAGGAACGTTCCCGCGTGGTGTAGATGTGCGTGTGCAAGGTAAAGGCTGGATGGACAAAACTTTAATGAAAGGACTGGGAGAAGTGCATGTGGAATAACCAGCCTGAAACATTACTTAAAAAACCAGCTTTGTTAGTTTTGGACAGTTTCCAATGGCACCTGTTGGAAACTGTTAAATGAAGGAAAACTGAGATGGTTGTTATTCCAGGTGACTTAACGTCGATACTGCAGCCATTGGACGTGTGATTATTAGGCCTTTTAAAGACAATCTGCGCCGTTTGTATGGTGAATGGACTGCCAGTGCGGACAAGGAGCCTACGCCAACAGGAAGAGTGAAACTGCCGTCGCCGAAACAAATATGCGAGTGGGTTGCAACGAGTTGGTCCCTCATCTCTGATGAACTCATTGCTTAAAGTTTAAAGAAGACAGGAATATCAAATTCACTTGATGCAATAGAAGACTAAGACATGTGGCAGAGTGATGGCAATGTTTCAACAAGCAGCAGCCATGGTGGAAAAGGCCATTCTGAGTCTTCCAACGACGACATGTAAATATGGTAAGTTTGACTATCCTTCTTAGCAATATTGTTTTTAAATAAAGTTGAAACAAATTGCCCACGTAATTTATATTCATATAAGCAATTTTTTTCTTGCAGGTCTGGAAGGTTTGTACCCAGCAATATTACATTATGACAGTGGCAAACACAATTTTTTCTGTAAATACTTCACGCACTAATTATAATTATTCAGTAATATTTTTAAAATGAGTACTGTTTAATTTGTACATAAAATTAACATTGGTAAAAATTTGATACTATTTTTTTTTCCCAGAACCTTATTCATTTTTCTCACTTATAGTTTGCACCCCTAATTTTCAATAAATTTTTTTAAATAAAATGTGTGTCTTATATGCTATAAAATACAGTATGTGTTTAAAGGGTAAAATGACATTGACTACATTACAGAGAAGTTAGGACTGTTCTCATTGTAGAGAAGGAAATATCAGCATTCCTACAAAATTCACCGTATGACATCAGATATGCCAATTTGTTCCTCTTATTCTGATTTTCCAAGTCTTTTTGTTAGATAACAGCTGAATTAAGAAAACTGAACCAGTAGTTAGAACTTTAAGATAGGTTTTTTCCCAAATTTTTAATAAACAATGTAAACTAATGCAGCGAATCAAAATTGAATGGACACAAAACATTAAGTATAATGGGTTTATACAGGTATTATAAACAAATTAGAGATTTATGAAAGTAAATAATTCCCACTCAGTTGTTCAACATAAAATTGTCCTGTACATTGTTCTCTAGCCTTGTTAATATAAAGATGTCTTGAAATTATACCTCAAACGATCTCCTGAACTAACCAGAGTTGGCACTGGTAATTTACACAAGATCTGAGACCTTGACACCACACTAACATCTTCTTCGAAAACCCTGAATTTTTTTTTCCATCAGTACAAGATTTCAAAGCCAAGACCTCTGCTCCAATGTTATTTAAATATTGAATAATGCAAAAATATTTATATAAGTGCTTTTGCTTCTTTCTTCTGCTCTTTCTTGTTTCTTCAGGGATTCTTTCTCTAATGATATGAAACCCACTCTTTTAAGTTGCAAGTTGCAACACTAGGTGTCTTTTCCTTCATCCTTTTTGTTTTCTGCACCTTTAAGCCAGGCCAAAAAAGAGATCTTTTAAATGGGGGAAGGAAATATTTTCCAATCAGATGTTTGCTGAACTTTTGTACCATGTCACTGGCCAGACCTGTAGGTGATTCTGTGTGTATCGATAAATCTTGTGTAGTTTCCATGCTCTTACATATCTCACCCAGTGAATTTTTTCATTGATGGCAATGCTTCCCACTTAACACTCCATTCAAGCAAGCAAATTGTATAATTTTGACAGCTCTCTTCCCAAATGCTCCCCACCTCCTTCAACCAATGGATGTAGCCTTGTTTCACAGTGTGAAGGAGGCTTGGTGACAGAAAGTTCACGACTGACGTCTTTATCATTTACATGCTCCCACAATTCAAAAACACATATTTCCACCGCTGCTGAAGGAAGTTTCGTGACACCACAGATCCTGCAGAATGGATTTAAAAAGAGTGGCTTGGTTCCATGGAGTACAGATGCTGTTGACTTCTCAAAGCTTTCATAAGGGATCCTACTACAGCTCCTAAAGCAAGTAGTAATGGTTCAGAGGAACTAGTTGTGGCACTGAAAGCCTCGGAAGAAATTGGCAGTAAAAAAATTGAGGGCTTCAAGAAATCACATGGAAATTGGGAGAGAGATATTCATGATCATTCATGGAAGAGAATGCATATCAATTTTCGGGTTCAAATCAAAGTAATACCAACATACCAGAAAACAGCCATGAGACATCAAATGAAGACCCAAATTAAAGTACAGAAGTTAACGTACCATGAGGTGTTATCTAAGAGCATGGAAAGCACAGAAGATTTATTTACAAGAGAATATAAAGGACAAATCCAAGAGCAAGAAAAAAAAAAACACAAAATTTATTTTTTAGTGGTATTTCATTTCTGGGCAACAGAATTCTGATGCACATATCACCTCTTCAGTTTTTGTCGCCTGGTAGGGCAGCTTAGAGGTGTGAATGAATGTGATTGGCCAGATGTCCGGCCACTCGACACACTGTTTGTCAGGGACTGCAGCCTCTGCCTGCTTGGGGGAGGCTTGGTTCGCATTGGCTGTTTTTAATTTTTAGCACTGCTCTGCAGGGTGTTCACGGCCATGTATTGCACAGCTGTACTAGTCGTATTCGCTTAAAATTTTACACCTTTAAGAGGGGGGTGGTAGTGAAGGGGGACAAGAGTTATTTTCCTTGATGACAGTTTCCTCGCCAATCTAGCTTCAATTATATCCTTCCCAGACCAGAAGCGATGCTATGAGGCCAACCACCTGGAAAGTTGCTAGCTACTCCTCACTGACACAGTAGATTAGCAACTGGTATTCCTGGGTTCTAAAGAGAATCAATGTACTCTTTGTAGTGGCTATTCTGCTACACGGTATGTGCATTGCTTGGCGCTGTCCTTGCATGTGACAGAGGCTTCTCGCTTCTCTCCTGGTCGCTTACTGGAGCATTGCTAGGCACCTCTGCACTCCACCAAAGCCAGTCCACAGTCCTGCAACTTACCATCTGAGAATAACATTTGCATTCTCAGTGCTGGCAGCTGTTTGCATTTGAGTGGGTGATGTCTCCATGTTATTTCCAGAGCTCGCCATCACAGCCTTATCCAGTACATTATCTGGGTCCTGATCGGCCGCACAGGTACGAGTGCCTGCTTGGGCTCGTTATAAGTGGCTGGGTGGTCTGCAGTTGCAGTTGCACCACAGGGGTCTGGAAACACAGGTGTGTGGGTGAGTCTTCCTCCGGTGCCATCTTCCTGTATCTTAGTGTGTACAACAAGGAGATGTGAACAACATTGTGTTAACTTTAATGTATAGTTGCACGTGCCATATGAAATTATAAGCACTCTTTTCTGAAAAATATTAACATATAAAAGGAAATATTTTCATTTGTGCACTTTCTAGAATAGTATACCATCACACATAATGGATTTCCAGTGGTATAAAATATATTAGGAATAAATGATGGGAAATAAATTAAATGAGAACATAAATTCAGAGTTATAATTGAAATGCATGTCCGTTTACACAGGCACATTGGCTTCACTAAATAAATACAGTTTCATTTTAGAAATACATATATAAAAGTATACATAAAATATATATATATATATAAATGTATGTCCCTTATACAATTCTACACCGTTGAATAGATCTTAATCAAATTTGGTAGGTATGCCCTTCAATACCCAACTTAAAACACTGTGTAGGTCAAAATGGGGTCGTGAATCTCAGTTCTATACCATCCGGCGTATCTGGACCAAATTTGGCAGGGTACCCTTCAGTTACCATTTTTAAATATAGTGTAAGCAGAAATGAGTTCTAACCCCTTTATGTGTTCATGAATCTCTGGACACCAGTTGGGTCTGAAACCCTTAAAACGGGGTCATGTATCTGGAATGTTGCTGTGTTAAACCTGAGCAAGGCTGGGAAGTTTTGCTGGTTTTAAATAATGTAAAACTAAATGTATATTTCTGCTTCAAGTATAGCTGACAGATGGGCAGTTGTATAACTAGTCTTTCTTGTTTGTTACAGGACGAGGATGGGAGAGAGCCGATACAGGATATGGTGCCTATCGTAAAGACAGAGAACCTCAAGGTACAGTAGCCATTGTGTGTGTGACGTAGGTCAGTAAGCACTGTGCTACTGGGAACCTGATCAAGGACACAGATGTTCTCTCATCCTGAACAAATATCCAGCTCGCTACACTGCCTCCTTAGGCCGAGATTACAATGACTTCACGTAACACACATCATGTTACACTTCCTTGTTATGAAAAAAATTATCTTTTCAGGTGCTATTTTATGACGCTTCCTGTAAGCATATAAATTTGTGTGCTGAATAAAAATGTCTGAAAAAAAATATTTTGCTTTTTAGGTTGATGTATAAAATTGAGGTGTATTTGTGTTGTAAATTGGATGTAGCAAAGAACAGAAGTAAAAGTTTTGCATTTTTAATATAGCCAGTCCTAGGGCCTGTAACAAGGCCACCCAACTCACCAGATCTCAACTACTGCCGGAAAAACAACCCAGCAAAAAATGAAAATACCCATGTTGCCTACTGTCCCGCCAAGCCGTCGGAAACGTAGCCAGAGCACCGTAATCAGCCCTTCAGGCCCAGAACTCGCAGTGTCAATAACGTATGAGTTAATTCTCGGCACCTTGTGCCGAGAAAGTTTAATTCCCGCAAAAATGCCGGGAATGTGTCAAATAAACCTGTAAAACCAAGACGTGATGACATTATTATTCACCCTATTCAACATTCAAGGCACCTTATAGTCTGTGCCTGGTAAAATTAACTCATATCCTATGAACCACTCTGTATCACACAGGTGGGGAATAGCGTCAATTGAATCATACACAGCCTTCATACTGATAACAAAATTGTATGTCCTGTTGCCTGTACGGGCATAGCTTCAATACTTTTGGCTTGATGCAGCACCTCTCACTCTCTCTTTAAACTTCCTGTACCAGTGATGCAAGGTTCTGTGTGTAGTATCTCCACAGTCACCAGACGTTGGGCTCTTAAGTAACTGCAGCCCTATCATATGGGACGAGGCACCCATGGCACCAAAAGAAGCCATTCGCTGAGTTGACATGTTCCTGCGTGATGTGACGAACAAGAAACGTACCAAGTTGGGCAGTAAAGTGCTCCTTTTCGGTGGAGATTTCAGACAGGTTCTTCCTGTGGTGAGACACGGAGGCCGCGCAGTCCAGGTTAATGAGTGCCTCAAAAACTCTCCGCTGTGGCCATTCTTCAAGCAGTTCTGTCTGACGACCGTGTGTTTCTACCAAGACCAATAGGAATTCAAGAAATCAACTCAAGACAAAGAAGAAATAGAAAAAAGAAAAAGAGAAGAGGATTCAATACCACAAGAAAATAGGAAGTAGGAAAAACAGATTATCTAAATGAAACACTCAAAATTACATAGTAAATAATCAAAGAAGTGGAAACAATAGTTAAAATTAAGAAAGGAACACAATCAGAAATAATGGGAAAATTAACAGAGTTACAGGAAATAATTTTGCGACAGAACCACAAAATAACTAGACTAAAAGCACAAATGGAAGGAATTTTAATAGAAAGAGAAAGTAAAATAAGAAAAATAGTTAAGAGGAAGACGACAGGACGAGACAGGAGAAATTTGGTCAACGATGAAAAAATTGAACCCATAAAAATTATTTTAAAACCAAACAGATCTACAGATATGGCAACAGTGAAAATACTATAAGAGAACTTACAAGCAACATTAGGCGATACGAGATGAAAATACAAATAAATGAAATAATCAAAACTAACTCCCAGGCTTAATAATAGAAGTACCAAATGAGGAACAGGCAAAAAGAATTGAAGAAATAATAAACAAGAAAGTAAAACTACAGAAAATAAACCCAAAAATAATAATATAAGAAGTAAACACAAAAATAAAAAACAAAGAATTTATGGAAAAACTGTACAATCAAAATTTAACTGAAGAACAAGAAGAACATCAACTAAATACAAAAATTTGTTTTCAAACCAGAATCCAAAATTACAGAAGAAATATAGTAATAGAAACTAGTCCTAAAATATTCAAGATACTGAAGAATAAAAACAAAATTTACTGTTAGTGGGAAGCATATAAAATAAAAGAATTTATTTTGCCCATGCGTTGCAAAATATGTTGGAGGTACGGACATACAGATAAAAGATGTCCACAACAAGAAGAAATATGCGGAAAATGTCGAAATACAGGCCACGGAATGAGAACATGCGAAGCAACAAATAATATCAAATGTATAAATTGTATAAAAACACAAAAAAAAATAGAAATTAAGCATTTGGCAACCGATAAGAACTGCCCTTGTTATGTGATGTGTTAGGATTCAGTAAGGCGGACAAGCCTAGTGGACAGCAACGCGTTGGTCTCCAGGCCAGGCGAAGAATCCCAAATACATTACAGCAATAATAGTTTATAAACCATATCAGCGAAGCGCTAGCGTGGCTCCCCTCCCGCCGGTACGGTATTTGAGACAATTACGCCACCAGAAACTATATAATACGGCAACACTTTGCACGTGCGGTCTGTCTGTCTGTGGACCCATGCCGAGATGAAGCCATCAAGATGCAGCTTGGCGTGCCGCTCATCGCTTTCCGACTCAACACTCAGCCTACGGTGATGGTATCATTCATGTTAGTCATATCTTGTAATTTATTAGGACCTTCCCTTGCCAATAGCTTATTTACTTTAACACCTAAAAAATATCTGTTCTGTCTTCATAATTAACTTCAGTTCTTCCCTCATGATAGTATAAAACTTCCATAGTCCCTAGACACAAGGAAAAAATATTAGAAATGTAACAGATGGCAAGGGAAAAACTGAAAATGGAAACAAATTTTGGAGATTAGAAAATTTTAATTATTCATCATTTATTAATAGTAGTTTTAAAATAGCTGAAATAAACCTACGGAGATAAAGAATAGTAACAGTAGATTTCACAAATCAATTAAATGAAGAACAATATGATGTAGCATTCATACATGAGCCATACGTACATTGCAACAAATGTACTAACTTAAACAGTAATTGGCAAATAATAAATAATGGAAAAGGAGATGCATGGGCAATAATAATAGTTAATACAAAATATAAAATTTTAAATATACAATATTTGACATCTCAAGAAATAGCAATTGCAAAAATTAGTAAATAACGAGGAAATTACATTGACATCAGTATATATGCCCCCAAATCAAGATATAGATAATATAATCAGTCACCTAGATAAAATAATAAATGAATTTGGAAACAAAAAACTAATAATTGGCGGAGACTTTAACGGAAAATCAACAATTTGGTTATCAAACAATCAAGACGAAAGAGGCGAAGAAATACTAAATTTAATAGATAAACATAAGTGGATAATAGGTAACAGAGAAGGTAATATATACACATTTGACTCCATCCATGTGCAGGAAAATATAAACATCACACTAATAACAAGGCTGGACAGCAGAAGAAAGCATTAGCGATCACAATAAAATAACCTTCAAACAAATAATAGAACATCAAGGAAAAATCGAAACAATAAAATGACTGCATCAACATATAAAAGACTGGAATCAAGTAAGAGAAGAAATAAACAAAATAAATTATAAAACTAGGAAATCAGAAAGACCAAGAGGAATAAATTGAAGTAATAATAAATAAATTACAAGAACTAATAGTAAAAACATGTAAAAATCAGGAAAGAGAGAATAAAAATTAAAAATTTAAAAATAATTGGTGGTGGAAAACAAGTTAAAAGCAATGAGAAAACAAGTTAACAAAAAACATAGAAAATATAGAAGCTGCTATCAATGTAAAGCAAAGTTAATATACAAAGAAGAATTTAAAGGAAATAGAAAACAATATAAAAATAAAATTAAAAGCAATATATATCGTAGATGGACACAATTTGTCAAAGAATAGGCAAGTAAATCACCATAGAATATAATAGATAAAATAGCGAGAAAGAAACTAAGAAGAAAAGAACCAATAAGTAGTATTAAAATAGGGTACGAATTAACTAAAATAGTCATGGGCAAAGTACGGCCCGTGGCTCAAGTGCAGCCCTTGGGACTAGTCAATCCGGCCCACAACGATTTTGAATAACCCCTACAATTAAACATAGGACCAAATGTATTTTCTGCGTAGCTAGAATAGAATAACGGTTTCCTTCTCATTGCGTTTTAAGTACGGTATTATCGGATCTAATAATAACTCAGTTTGCGTAGTGCCGTAGTAGATGTCTGTAGATCGGTAGCATGGCGATGTGGAGTACAATGCACGTGATGCTCTGCTAAGTTCAGAACGAATCGGGCGCTACCATTTTCGTTTCGTCTGTTCTTGAGAACCTAGAGGTCAGAGTAGTTCGGACAGTCACGTAGTCAGTGTCAAGTCACCTCTGTGGCTGTGTGTCTGGCTTGTGTTTCTATAGTTTCGCTTTGTTGGTAGTGTTTGTTGACATTTTTGATCTTTACAATGGCAAGTAAAAAACGTAAAGTTGATTCAGAATTTCATATTTTTAAAGATGAGTGGACTTGGAAATACTTTTTCACACCTATTAAGGATAAACCTGCGTACCACATTTGAAATGAAGCTGTAACCGTATTCAAGGAATTCAACCTCTCACGACACTACATGACAAAACATAACAACGCCACTTATGAAACTATGACCGAAGAAGAACGGAAGCAAAAAGCAGGAGCTCTACGTAAAAAACTGTCAGATCAGCAAAATATTTTTTAAAAACAAAGCTGTTCTCAAAAGCTAGCTACACATGTCGGTTACGTTGTAGCATACAATATTGCAAAAAGTAACAAAGCATTTTCTGACTGCGAATTTGTAAAAACTTGTATGCTCCAAGTATGTGACATTGTGTCCTGACAAAACAAAGGATTTTGAGACAGTAAGATTGTCTCAAAGAACAATTACTTCTAGAATTGAAGTAATTGATAAGCAGTCCTTCTCACAACTAGAGTCAAAGATAAGCAAGTTTAAATTCTGTTCTTTTGCGTTGGATGAAAGTACGGACATAACTGACACAGCTCAGATACTGATATTTATAAGAGGTATTGATGACAACTTTTGTGTTACTGAAGAATTAGCTTCCATGTGTTCATAAAGGGAACAACAAATGGATCTGACATTTTTCAAGAATTTCAAGAAACCATCACGTCTTTGAAAGTGCCTTTGACCAATATTTGTAACATTATTACTGATGGAGCACCAAATATGACAGGGATGAAATCTGGTTTTGTAGGCATGTTTAAGGAATCATTTCCTGGGAACGAAGTTGTGTTTCTTCATTGTGTCATACATCAAGAAACTCTGTGTAAATCTGCTCTAGACATGAAACATGTGCTTGATGTTGTTATTAAGCTTGTCAATAGCATTCGTTCACGAGCACTCATTCATAGACAATTTTGAGTGTTTCTTGACTCATTGCAGTCTGAATATTCTGATATACTTTACTACACTAAAGTAAGGTGGCTCAGTGCAGGACGGGTTTTCGAACGAGTTTGGGATCTAAAAGATGAAATAATCTCTTTCATGGAAGAAAAAGGAATGGACGAGTGTGAACACTTGAAAGATATTGTATGGCTTTCGGACTTTGCATTTTTTACAGATCTTCTAAGTCACATCAATAAATTGAACCTTAAACTACAGGGAAGAAATCAATTAATCCATGATATTTGGAGTCATATCAAAGGTTTCTAAATGCAATTGAAACTATTTCTCATTTCTAAAATTGAGTTCTACAAGGCCCTGTCAATATTAAGTTTCCCAAACCTGAAATCTCATGCTCAGAAGATAATTGCGATGTTTGCATCTTCCTACATCTGTGAACAGGTGTTTTCTACTATGAAGATTCGCAAAAACAGCGTTAGAAACCGATTGACTAACCACCATTTAGCTTCACTGCTGCGAATCAGCTCATCCCAGTTTCTACCAGATTATGAACAACTTTTAGAAGATCAGTCACAGTTTCATCTGTCACATTCGCCTTCATACTCTTCTAAAGAATAATCAATTTTTGTAACTTTTTTCTATGATTTTTACTATTGTAGCATATACACTGAGGCGACAAAAGTCATGGGATACCTCCTAATATCGTGTCGGACCTCCTTTTGCCCGGCGAAGTGCAGCAACTCGACGTGGCATGGACTCAACAAGACGTTGGAAGTCCCTGGCAGAAATATTGAGCCATGCTGCTTCTATAGACGTCCATAATTGCGAAAGTGTTGCCGGTGCAGGAGTTTGTGCATAAACTGACTTCTCGATTATGTCCCATAAATGTTCGATGGGATTCATGTCGGGTGATCTTGGTGGCCAAATCATTCTCTGGAATTGTCCAGAATGTTCTTCAAACCAATCGCAAACAGTTGTGGCCCAGTGACATGGCGCATCATCATCGATAAAAATTCCATCGTTGTTTGGGTACATGAAGTCCAGGAATGCTTGCAAGTGGTCTCCAAGAAGCTGATTATAATTCTTTCCAGTCAATGATTGGTTCAGTTGGACCAGAGGAGCCAGTCCATTCCATGTAAAAACAGCCCACACCATTATGGAGCCACCACCACCTTGCACAGTTCCTTGTTGACAACTTGGGTCCATGGATTCGTGAGGTTTGCGCCACACTCGAGCCCTACAATCATCTCTTCCCTACTGAAATTGGGACTCATCTGACCAAGCCACGGTTTTCCAGTCGTCTAGGGTCCAACCTATATGGTCAAGAGCCCAGGAGAGGTGCTGCAGGCGATGTCGTGCTGTTAGTAAAGGCACTCTAGTCGGTCTTCTGCTGGCATAGCCCAGGACAGCCAAAGTTCGCCGCACTGTCCTAACGGACACGTCCGTCGTACATCCCACATTGATTCCTGTGGTTATTTCACGCAGTGTTGCTTGTCTGTTAACACTGACCATTCTGCGCACACGTCGTCGGTCTCGGTCATTAAGTGCAGGCAGTCGGCCACAGCATTGTCTATGGTTGGAGGTTATACCTGAAATTAGGTATTCTCGGCACACTCTTGACACTGTGGATCTCGGAATGTTGAATTCCCTAACCATTTCCGAAATGGAATGTCCCATGCGTCTAGCTCCAACTACCATTCCGCGTTCAAAGTCTGTTAATTCCTGTCGTGCGGCTATAATCACGCCAGAAACCTTTTCACATGAATCACTTGACTACAAATGAAAGCCCAACCAATGCACTGCCCATTTATACATTTTGTACGCGATACTACTGCCATCTATATATTTGCATATTGCTATCCCATGACTTTTGTCACCTCTGTGTAATATAAGTTGTGTGTGATGTAAAAAACAAAAATAAAGTTTACCACTTATAAAAATTTGTTTTGTTCAATTTTTTTTTCCCGCCTATCTAGATAATTTATTTTATCTGGCCATCCCCTTATAAAGCTTGCCCATGTCTGAAATTAAACAATTATGGGAATGTATCCAAAACTCATGGACAATTTATTACCAAATATTGATGTAACAGAAAACGAAAGTGTTACAATAGCGATAAACAATGAAGAAAAAAAATAATGACTAAAGAAAGAAGTTAGGAAGAAATAGAGATAGCCATTAAAAGATATAGTTTAGAGAAAACTCCGGGAATAGACACAATTACAATATAAGTTATAATAAAGATATAAGAAGAAATTATAAGCAAAATAATAAATACATATGTTATAAAAAAGGCAAATACTCAAAAATTTGGAAATTAGGAAAAATAATTTTTTTAATATTAAGGAAAAAACAATATTAAAAGTAATATCAACTCTTACTCTTATTACAAGTAATTAGTCAAATATACGAAAGAATAATTTACAGTAAAATTCAGATGCAGGTAGAAAAAACATTACATAATAACCAATTTGGATTTAGAATAAATAAATCTGCAGAAATGGATATAAATAGGCTATTGCAAATTGTAAACAATAGTAACACTAAATATGTACAGCAGGGCCTTGATAATCCGAACGCCCTGCACTTCCCACACCGCTCACTCACCAGCCGCGTGCCGTACATTGTAGGTGTCATACGTACTGTTTGTCCTTTCACCATTTTGTTTACCGTTGCGTTGCTTGTACATCTCGATAGTACATATTTTGTGGATTTTAAGTCATGGCTTCAACATCAAAGAAAAGAAAACATGTGAAATTATTTATTTCTCAGAAATGCGAGATTTTAAATAAAATAAAAGGTGTTTCTTTAAATTCTCTTGCGCAGAAAATATAGCGTTGGAAAGTCTACAATTTTTTATATAAACCGCAAGGAAGAAAACATACGATCGTATGTTGTGAGAACGGAAAAGGGCCCATTTAGTCAAAAGACTTTAAAAACGCCAGAGAATCCACAGCTTGAAGATGCGTTGTTAACATGGTTCATAGAACAACGAAGAAAGAACGTTCCTTTGTCAAGCGACATACTGAAGGAAAAGGCAAAATATTTTCATGAAAGGTTTGGACGAGGAGAGTTTCGCTGCCAGTAGAGGTTGGCTGGACAATTTCAACAAAAGACATGGCATACGCCAACTCAAAATTACTGGTGAGAAGTTGTCAAATAATGAAGAAGCCGTAAAGCCATTTCAGGGCAAATTCATGGACATTATCAGAAAGAGAGATTTAACCGCAGAGCAAGTCTATAATGCCGATGAGTCTGGGTTGTATTGGAAAACTATACCGGATAAAACGCTGGCTTCTGGATCAAAAGTTAAAGCTCCAGGTTGATACTTTATATCAAAAGAGAGAATAACAGTTATCCCTTGCGCGAATGCTGCTGGTACACACAAACTGCCTTTGTTGGTTATTGGCAAAGCACAAAGACCGCGTACATTTGCATCTGTGGAAAAGTTACCAGTTCATTACACGGGGCAAAGGAAACCGTGGGTTATAAGACCAATATTTTTAGAGTGGCTTAGAGGATATTATATCACCAAAGAAAAGAATTTTTTATAAAAAAAAAATCTACCGCTAATAGCATTTTACTTCTTGATAATGCGCCAGCACATCCGCTCGATGAAGACTTGCATTCCATTGATGAAAATTTTTCTGTTGTTTACATGCCACCCAATTGCACAGCTCTCATACAACCAATGGATCAAATTGTTATCCAAAATATTAAGGTGAATTACAAGAAAAATCTTTTACTGCAAGTTTTTGCGCAGCAAGAACTGGATCCTAAATGCTCTGTATCCGATGTCCTCAAAAAAAAAACCACTATGAAAAGGACAGTATTTTCACTGGCTCAAAGTTGGCGTCAATTAAATTCAAGTCTAATAAAAAAATCCTGGACAGCCCTGTGGCCCCAGTTAAACGTTGAAGAAGATTTTGACGATTTTGAGCCGGAAGATTATCTTCCTTTAGCCTTTTTCAGTAAAGGAGGCTATTCTGAGGTTGCAATTGCCAGCTTCTTATCAAGTAATGATGACATTGAACTCAGGAGCACATTACTGATGAAGAAATAATAAGGCAAGAACACAAGAATGGGACAGCCAAAGTGAAGAAACATTTGATGCATCTGAACCAGCAGCAAGCATTTCCCATTCTAATGCCGTATCTGCCTTAAACACATGCTTAGAATGGGCTAACCAAGTGGACATTCCTGTGCCAGAGAAGATGCTTTTACGTAAATTGAGAGACAAAGCATTTTACATGCCGCTGAATACCTCCCGACAAACTACTGTTTTTGATTTCTTCAAAAAAAGTTTAATATTTAAGTGAAATGGTTACATTTTTGATAGAGTGTTAGTATGTTCTTTTTAAAATACACTACTAATTTTGCAAAATCTTTATTTTATTTTTAAAAATGCTTAATTAAAGATTCTTCATACTATAATCCCAACACTTAGTGGATCCAAATGGGGCGAAAATTTTTGGTGTTCAGATTATCAAGGCCCTACTGTACAGACTTCATAAACTACGAGCAGAAAAGTTTTTAGAGATTCTAAAATATAAGTAAAAGGGACAAATTACTTTTTGCTTTGATTGCCAACAGAACCAACCTCTACATAAACTTCAGATAGGTGAAATATTTTAGAGCCGTCAAGTTTGGTTGTATAACTGCACAATATTGCAGGTTACAGACGAGAATACGAATAAAGACGTTGCATACTACACTTGGCTTGAAAGCCAAAGTGCAAGAGGGGCAAATGAGATAGCATCTGTATTGAAGGATTATGTAACAAAACTTAGAAAAACTACTTCAGAAAGGAAAACATGAAATTGTTTTGAGTCNGGCAAATGAGATAGCATCTGTATTGAAGGATTATGTAACAAAACTTAGAAAAACTACTTCAGAAAGGAAAACATGAGATTGTTTTGAGCCTTTTTTCTGGCACTTGCAGTTTGCAAAATTAAAATTCCATAATGATGGGCATGTTAATGCGTAGAGTATTCGGAAGTATTGAGAAAGAGTATATAGGCTTTTGGAAACTATTACTGTTCCATCACAATACTATAGTGAGTTAAATAAATTTGGAACACGTTTGATTTTGGAAAAAGACTGGGATATTTTTTATATGCAACTTGCAGCTGTATGAAATCTCAAGAAAAAACTACTATACAAAATGTAAGATGTAAGAGTTCTGCAATATAAGAAGAAAAAGTTTGTGTAAAGACTTTTTCTGGATCTACCATTGTTGTTGAACCATTGAAATGTGGTGTCAAGAATATTAAAGTGATGGACAAAACAATAAAAATAAAATATTGATATGCCATTGCAAATAAAAGTGCAGATATCAAGATCATATCATTGCAATGACACATCTTCCAAGGAAACCTCCATTTTACAAATTGTATTTTAAAAAATTATAATACATAAACTGTTGTACATCATTAAAATGTTTTCTAACAATGTTTACATTTAAAGATTAAACACTGAAGTCATGTGTTTAAGTTAAATTGTTTGCACTTGAGAACTGTTTTGAAAATCTGAATATTGACAGATTATGTATTTAATTCTTACTTGTAATAATATTTGTTAAAAATATTCATTTTTGAACAATCCTACAACTTGGTAAGTAAAACATTACTGTGTGGATGGATGGCATCATGAAGATAACTAGTTTTGAGAAACTTTATTTGAGAACATTTTTTTCAATCTCATATGCATTGGATAAACACTTTTTTTGCACTTATATGTGTAGGTTTTCATCCCTTATTTGTAATCTTTTTTGTAACTTTAAATCGCAATTAGTTTAGGATCACAAAAAAATCATTTATTGATTCTCCTAAAAATTCTTATATACCCCCTAGGCTGTCAACACTAGCCAACAGCCACTGACTATCCACCCCCTTCCCATTGGCTGAGTGTTTATGTGCGTGAGGCACTATCGCCAAGTCGCGCACTTGCCATCGTGGTCACGCATGCATATGCTTTACTGCAGCAAAATAAAACCATTACGCTATATTTTTGGTTACAATAAAATACAAAAATACCTACATAAATACTAAAGCAAAGCTCCTACAAAATATTTTTTTACGAAAGGACAAAAATCACAGCAAATCTCGGAAATACTATCAAATAGTAAAAAAATTTAATTTCATCAACAAAAAAAATAAAATCACACTACTAATATGTTTGTTGTCAAGGAGCAAAATTAAGATTAAAATGCAGTAAAATTTAACTATGAACTTCTACGAACTTTAGAACATTGCTAAGCTGATGCTAATTACAACAGAAATTGACAAGCTCGGACACCTACTAAAAAAAACCTTTCAGATCTTAAGTCAGCCTAGTTTGTTGTGCATTTTGTATTTTTTTCACCCACACAAGTAGATTTAAATTACTTATGTTAGCACAATGCTATTTCAAGGGCACGGCGGAGAAAGCAGGACCAAGAACCACTTTACGACATGATGTGGGCACAGCACAACTACCCGTGGACAGCCTTGGGTGGCGATCGTAGCCGAGTTTTACCACACTTCATATTGACTTGTACAATTACTGTTGTGTTCAGGCATAATACCTTCAATATATTGAAACTGCGGATTACAATTTTTATTTCTCTATGATGCACATGCAGCACCTTGCTCGTGGAGTGTAAACAATCTCTTTTCCGACAGTTCAAAAGCACACACTAAGCTTTGCTGTGCGAAGGGATAAGTCAATCATCTCTCCCTCTCGTCTCAGTAGTTCGTGGCAGTCTTTTCCCAGAGGGAAGCGAAGAGCACTCCTCTTTCTCGTGTATTTGGTCGCATGCCCTTAGCCAGAGCAGTTATGTTGTAATACACGCTCTCTTACCTTGTGTTTGTAATAATTACTGTAAAATGAGTGGCGAGAAAAATATTTTTTCAAGTCGGATGAATAAATTTGTGTCCGCAGCAATTTTGCAGTCGAAAATACGAAAATGGGAGGAAAATAGTGAAGGTGAGAGTAAAAATAATACATTTTAATAATGAACTTAGTGAAGTGTTTTGAATGAATAATTATGAACGTGTTCATGTTTTACTTTTATGATGACATTCCCTTTAACAATAATATTATCCACTATAATACCACATATGCTTATTTGAAAATAGCAAATTCCAGAACGTAATAGGTTTTGCATTATATATGCCGGTAATAATGTAGTAGTATAATGTGTGTGTGATATAATGTTACATGAATACACACACACACCAATAAACTTGTTGGTTTTGAAGACAGTAATGAGATTTGTTGCTTATTTAGATACCATACTTCAGAATTTACATCATCAAATGCACTGGAGAGCTTCCAGATTACGTCAGCAATGCAATATACACAAAATATTTTTTAATATATATTGCATTTTTACTCTACTTGTTTATTTTTGTGTGGATAATTCAAAAGGCGTTGATTTTTTGTGGTGAAAAAAAATTTCAAGAGATATTTCATAAAGGCCAAAGTTAGTTGTTTTCTCTTACAGATTCGTCATCTTCCACGAAAGTAGAAGACTCTCACAAAGACCCCAATTTTGAGCTTTCAAGTTCGGAAAAAGATTACTTTGATGACATATCATCAGGGTGGAAAACATTGCAAGTTCGTCGGCCCTCAATACAGCCCCACAGGACATTGCTACAGACACATCGGCTCCACGTGCGTCTGCGTCAAAACAAGTGCCAGTACGAGGCATTGTTGCCAACACATCAACCCAGCGTACATCTGCCTCAGAGCAAGAACTGGCTACACAGGACATTGTCGCCAATACGTCAACCCCATGTATGTCTACCTCAGAACAAGTGCCAGTACGAGGCATTGTTGCCAACACATCAACCCAGCGTACATCTGCCTCAGAGCAAGAACTGGCGACACAGGACATTTTCGCCAATACGTCAACCCCATGTATGTCTACCTCAGAACAAGTGCCAGTACGAGGCATTGTTGCCAACACATCAACCCAGCGTACATCTGCCTCAGAGCAAGAACTGGCGACACAGGACATTGTTGCCAATAAGTCAACCCCATGAATGTCTATCTCAGAACAAGTGCCAGTACGAGGCATTGTTGCCTACATCTGCCTCAGAACAAGAACTGGCTACACAGGACATTGTTGCCAATACATCTGCCTCGTTGACGAACATAACTGAAGAAAACCATGCAAGTGCAGCAAATAGTTATTAAAGAAAATATTGTCTCTGGAAATGAACATGACATTATTTGGCACAATTCGGAAGTGGTGGCACAGGTAAATGAACTTTCAGAGCTCGACCGCTACAAACTGTTTGTAGGTGATGCCTTGTTGGATATTTTTGTAGAACAAACCAATCTTTACGCAAGTCAAAAGCTCAAACAAAGTAATATACCAACAAACAAGGAATGATGCAAGTTTTGGAATAATTGCATTCATGGGTATTGTAAAACAATCAGTGATTATTGGACCTCTGACCCATTTTTTCAAAATGAACGCCATTCCCTCAACAATGTTCTGTAACAGATTCACACTGCTGTTGAGAATGTGACATTTCATTGGCGATGAACTCCAGCCAGAAATATTAGACTGTATGAACTTACAAATGTTGTGGACTATCTTATCTGAAAATTTCAAAAAATGCATACTCCAGGAGAAACCGTGAGCGTAGACGAACAATTTTACCATTCAAAGGGCGTTTGGTAATGAAGCAATACGGCCCCATGAAAACCCACAAGTATGGGGTCAAAATATTCAAAGCGTGTTTTCGGAAAGGGTTCACGTGGAACTTCAAAATTTACTCTGGAAAACATCAGGAAGCAGGTAATTCTGTGCCGACAAGTGTAGAACTTCACGTAGAGGGATTGTCACTGACAATTACTATACTAGTATTGCCTTAACCAACAAATTCCTTGATAGGTCTACGAAGATGTTAGTACACTTGGGTCAAACAGAAAATATAACCCTAAGACTGTTGTCAACAAAAAAACTAACAAGGGGTGAGATTGTAGCTCAGCAAAATGAAAAAGGTGTAACCATTTAGAAATGGGCCGACAAGAGACATTCTTGTACTGTCAACATGCCATGGGGATGAAAGAATCCCTTTTCATTGAAGAAATGGAATTGTACATAGACCAAATGCCATTTTGGATTACAATAAAGGCAAAGCAGCAATCGATTTGTATGACCAATTGTCAAGATACAGTACCCCACTTCGAAGACCTCTAAAGTGGTTCAGAAAGGTCGCCATAGAATTATTACTCAGCACAACTGTAGTGAATGCTCACATGATATTTTGTCAAACCACAGGGAAGAAAACAACAATCACAAATTACTGTAAAGCTTTAGTGAAACAAATGATGACTGTAAAAGTTTTGCCAAAACCCCAAAATGAGAACTGTTAGATATCAACACCCATCCCTGCGATGCTTACAAAAATGATGCCCAAACTCTAACTCTCTCCCACCAAACTTAACAGCTCCATCCCCTATTCCATCTGGTCCCACTGCCTTACTGCTGTTCAACCCCCTGATTACCATTGCTATCTCCTACTCCCTTAACTTACTAAATCAACCCCAATCCCTATTAACCTCCTATTCCAATCCTCCTTTGCCTCAAACACTGACAAGTACTGGCCTTGCAGAATCTCCGATTTTTCTTGGTCGTTTGTCGCAGGCCTGCCATCCCTACCTTTCAGCAGAGGGATCCATTCCTCTACTCCCCATAGCTTCTTAACATATCTAAACAATTTCCCCCATTCCTTGCCTTTTCCTTCTTCCGCCATCTTCCCTAAAAATATATTCTTCGCCTGTTAGATCATCCTTTCAAGCTCCATTCTCATTGTTTAAATTCCTTAGCTTCATCTCTTCATTTCTCCACTTGGCATGTAGTTTTCTTCACTTCTTCGTTTTTTGAATCTCCTGTCCATAATATAAGTTCACCATCATGATACCGAGATACATTGGAAACAATTAGACGGTAATAATCATGTGCTAAAAGAAGAATGTTTTAAATCCTATAATAGGGCTACCTTGAATTTATTCACTCATAGTTGTCAACATAAATACCAGATTTACAGGCACGTAATTTTTGTCCCAGTCTAATTCGCTGTTTTTTGCTTCCGGTAATGAAAACTTGCTTTTCACGCATGATTACATGTAATTTTCTTAAACACAACAATACTGCCATTTGCACTTGTAGCAAATATATTGTGTGCCATATCCTACGATACATATCTAGCACATTACATGTTTTACAAGTCACATTTTAAAAGAATTTGGTTGTGACTTTCGGTGCCCTATCAGAATCCACAAAATCCAATCTAAATCAATTCTTCAGCAAACGGGCGGCGTCTCACTCTCTTTAACACACGCCATTTTAACATCTCCACTAGCATTGAAACGATAAATTTGCACAACCGATTATATAGAATGTATCGACACCAAATATTCAATTTTAATATCGATAAATAAATTAGTATGATACCGTATTATCGATACCCATATAAACGAATAATCATGTCTTGACAGACAATTATTATTACGGCGTATCGCGTCTTAACTAGTTGTTTTGTTTTGTTGTGTCGTGCGTCTGTGTGAATTGGAAATTGTGAGAAATATACAATACATACATTATGATGAAAAGTAAAATGTGGAGTTATTTTAAAAAGGAGGCAAATGGTGCTGTTTGTTCGATATGTAACAAACAATTCAAAAAACTTCTGTCAATACGTATAACCTTGCCGTGCACTTGAGGCATCTTAAAGAGAATGTTGATCCATCCCAGAGGTAATTTATTTAAGTTGTAGAAATTAATTACAGCATTTATAACTGCAAAAATAACGAAGAAAGAGGAATATTTCTAGATTTAATTGAGCGAGTTTAATACTTTTACGTCAGTTTTTGTTTATACCGAATAATGTTGTGGCAAATGCCAAGCATGTGTCAACGAACACATCTAACGAACGGTCACAATGCAATAAGAAAACATCTGGTAGCACACCAAAAATAAATTAAGCTTTTAACAGAGTACTTCAATATTGTAAGGGTGATGTAAAATATGGTCGCATAACTGATGCAATTGCTTATTTCATCAGTGTTTATAATAGACCCTTCAATCTGGTCGAAATTAAGGGCTTTAAACATTTAATGAAGCAAGTAGCTCCTCTGTACAAAGTGCCTTCTCGTAAAACTATCATAACACACATAGATAATAAATATCAGAAAAAATACAATATTGTAAAGAAGAAATTAAAAGATTTGAAGGATTTTTGTGTTAAAACCGAAATCTGGGCTGAGACTACGTGTAACACTAGCTATCTGGGCATCACGGTTCACTTTTTATTGCAAAAAGAATTGCAATCACTCATGATTGATGTATTCGAGTTAAATGAAAGTCATACAGTGGACTACATTGGCTAAACAGTTGTCAGATATTTTATAACATTGGAGCATTGAGTCAGAAAAAGTAACAGCTATTGTGACTGATTCTGGTGCCAACATGGTCAAACCTATCAGAGACACATTTGGAGAAGCTAAACATATACCATGTTTTACTCAAGTGATTAATTTAATTGCTGAGGATGCTATAAAAAAACTACAGAGTTGGGCAACATCATAGAACATACAAAAAATATGGTCAAATATATGACGTGGTGGCCATGTTACCTGACCTGGTTTGATGATGGATTTTGCACGGCGCCATAGCTTAAGTCGGTTTAGCTAATAATG
This sequence comes from Clitarchus hookeri, assembly GCA_002778355.1. Taxonomy (NCBI): domain Eukaryota; kingdom Metazoa; phylum Arthropoda; class Insecta; order Phasmatodea; family Phasmatidae; genus Clitarchus; species Clitarchus hookeri. The sequence continues at coordinate 80,598 of NQII01005402.1, forward strand.
GGGTCGTCCGGTCGAAAGCCTAGGGATCTTGGTGCAACCTCTGTCAGATAGTTGCTAGGTTGTCAGGTACTTACTGTTACACTCTTTACCTATAATGGCGAAACTGTCGGCAGTTCTCGTATGCCTGAGCTATATGAATGGAAACACTGGTGATGCAAATAAGGTTGCCCTACAATGACTTCACACTATTTCACTTGTTGAGTTATTTATTCATTGCCCTTGTTACAAATGCATAATGCATTAATGATATACCAAAAATGGCCTCAGCCCTTACTCGGCGAAAATACATGGTTTTATGTTGAAGACGCGATTGTGTTGAAAACTCTCCGATGAGAGTAAGGTGGTCCTCCCCTCAGTACATTAAAATAGAATACAACAGTTCCGGTAATTATGAATTATACAATTGCAGTTAAGATCACTACAGTTACATGTCAGTACTGAGGGCCTCGCGGAGCGAGATTCTTACGCTGCTGGTCTGGTCTGGTTGCAGAGGAACTGGGGCGAGAATGGAGTCGGCTTCCACCACAAGTGGCGCGAAGCCGAAACCAAGCGGTGAAAATATGAAACACAACATGGCATAAAACTCATAACATCTCGGAAGAGGATTAGGTGATGACAAATTATATGCATTAAATTGAAACATAATCACTCTTAAATAATTACACTTTAAAAGTTATTACATTTCTCATTAGTGTGTGCATTTCACTACTGAGGACGCGCTTGCATTACACTGGCCACAGCGTTGCCAAGTATACAATGAAAAACATCCCTGGCTGTGACTGTGTATGCGACGACGGTTTTTATGTTTGTTGAAGTTAGGAACACTGATCAATTACACTTTGTAGTACTTTTCACTCCCTATCTGGCCCACAAGCCAGTTGGTGTGGTGTAGCTGGTGTGGTGGATACGACTGCGGCAGTCAGAGTGGGCACAAAGGAGCTCGTCAACGCATCGTCACATCATATGTTTAAAAAAAGTAGAAGCCACAAGTGATTTAAAAGGAAACAAATGGAAAACAAAGTCCCTGAAGGGAAGACATTAAAAGTTAAACTCGATGTGTAAACGCGCTGGAACTCACTATATTATATGCTGATCAGATTTATTGAACTCGATTCAAAATCTTACATTTCTAAAAGTCAGATGCATGTTCAAAGGCAATGACTAAATTAAGAAAAATGGTAGCTGAAAACAAGCAAGCTGCCTCTTTGTCATCCAGATCATCTGAAGACGAAGAGAACAACGATTTTGATTTTTGGAAGTACCACAAATCATTGGCGCATACCCATGTGAAAAGAAGGAAGACTGATGGCGACGATGAGTTAAAATTGTATCTTACAGCACAAGTGAGCACATGAAAAACAAATGTGTTGGCGATATGGCATGAGATGCTGGGCTCAAATCCTAACCTTTTTAAAATAGCTATGAAACATCTACATATAGTAGCCACCTCGGTGCCAGCCAGACGACTCTTATCAAAGGCGGGAGCAACTGTCACCCATAACAGGAATCGAACACTTGGTAAAATATTGGGTAAACTACTTCTCTCAGGATCAGTAGACATAAAATATAGGGAGCTGTAATTCTTTTTCAATAAAAGTTATTATATTTTGTTCATCAATTATTTGTTTAAACATATAAACAAAAATTATTCAAATATATAAAAAATCGGCCTGTGACGGTATATAAATATACAAATCACTTATCGATATTTATCTTCTTTCGATATAATTATCGATATTAACATTACCTTGAAACCATAAAGCCTCCTCATTGTCTCGTTCGACAATTTCAAATGTCTCTTGACAATCATAGATTACGCTGTCGCTGCCTGTAGCTTGCGATTTATCAAAACCAAAGACGTGTTTACTGACGTAAACGGTTTTATTACGTTTCTTTACCAACTTTGCCGATAATATTTTAGTTTACGCAAATATGAGAAATTATTCTTGTTTTCACAGGTTCTTTTAAACAATAAAAAAAAATTAAAATATTCTTTATTCTCATCCGTTTTATTTAAAGTCAAATCGCCAAAACTGTGTTTTTGTTTATTAATATAAAACAAGCGGCTTCTTCTTAGATCATACGACTGTGGCCACAAACTTAATATCAATTATATGCAACATCCTCCCACCCAAGAAGACTTGTCTTCTTGTTTCTTTACTACATCGGCACCACTCAGAGCAACGGATAACTCGTCTTCGTCGGGTGACTTTTTCGTCAATAGGAGGCATGCTGTCTTTGCTCACATACTCTTTAGATTTCACCAGTTCCTCATAGGCTGAATTTGCATTATCTTCCTCGATAATCAGAGACTTGGATACAATCTTTCGATGGGCCTCAAAAAATTCCCTTCGCAGTACGTAGTCGTATAGTATTTTCGATAACATCTCTTCCGACAACCATTTCTTCGACTTTATCTAGTGACCAGTCAACAGTTTTGCAATTTTCAGAAACAATTAATACAACATCATCCTCAGCGAAAGGCCTTGGGTCAATACATATAGGTCGAGGGCCCCTAAGAAATCCCATGTACTCTTGTCGGAAACGTTTCCGTAAGTCATTTCGAACTTGATCCAGGAAATGGTTACACCACAATCAAAATGTCATTACCTGGACTTTGCAGTCTTCTCGTAAATCTCTCAGGAACATCGCCGGAATCATGGGTTTAATTTAACCATCCACGTCAATATGGGAGATCGATTGATTGTTCATAAGTGCTTCACAGTCGCATGTATACATTACTTGGAAGGTGAAACTTGCCTTACCAAGTTCGCCACACAGTCTGTTTCAATGATCCCACTAGTTGCAGCATTTCTGTTGACATAATTATTTTGTGTGGCGTAAGTTGAGTGACGGGAAATATAATGGCCCTAAAGAGAAAATACAAAAAATTACAGTTTACGAAAATGTGAAAAACGATTGTTAATCCTAAGTTTTTTGCGATAATATAAAGTGTGACAAAATTACATGAGTATGATTAAAATTCCGTTAATGATATATTATCTTAAATACAATGAAGTCGTAGTTGCGTTTGCATCACAGCAGTGTTTGTGTAATGTGAAAACCTCCCTCCCTGGGAGTAATTACTAAAATCACTTTTACGTACAGAACACATCGAAACATTACCTGAGGGGTCGGGGATAGAAATACAGACGTCGTCCGGCGAATATGTTAAGAAAAGTCAGAATATTACACAATATTCCTATTTTGAATAGAATGGGCGCCATCTCACTGGGCTCACGAAGTCACAGTTTTTAGATTCGAGGGCTGAACGACCACTAGGCTGTATCCCCTGACACACATGGTATAAATTTAATGGAAAACATAATATACAGCTGGGATATTCTTGCTCGCCAGCATACCTTAGTATTACCTTTTTAATTATGAATGAAGGATATCTCATTGTGGCTTCGATGACTTCCTGGATAGGGCCAGGACCCAAAATACAACACAATGGGAACTCACAAGTTTCGGTTAACTCATGTAAATTTTGTTTTCGAATATTATACACATTTACATATATGCAATACAAATTAAAGTGGACCTGATTCACAAGACCTGGTAGCGATTGTTACTGTACAAAAAGGCCAAGAATGGTGCGAAAACTTAAAAGATTAATTAAACCTCAGGGGTCGGTAAATTGAGCTGATGGAGGAGTGCTGCAAACGCAGGTACGATTCGGTAAACTAAATAAAAGGTTCCTGTAAATTAAGTTAATCTATTGCAGTTAAGTATTCCGAACGAAGTATGAAAGTCACCCGCGGTGTAATGCAATGCACGTGCAGCAACTAAGACCAGTGGAATCAGACTTTCAGAGATGGCGCGAGTGAGAGCGTGCTTGGTGAGAGCTCGCTCCAATCTGCGAGGTAATTTAATTTACTGACCTCATTAACATAGAACTTGAAACATATACTCATAAAACACAGAAACGTTCTGATCGAGTTTTCTTAATCCTGTAGAGAGTTAAGAGTTGTTAATTAATCACTAATGGACATGCAAAAATGATTATGTGGCCCCTCTCAGACAACGGGGGAAATATAGGTATTTTAAGTTTTGGGGCACTCTACGACCAGAACAATCAGGTTGAATGACAGACTAATAATTTCCCATGTCACTAATTAAATATGCACGTAGCGATTGTGGACCGATGGCATGATGTGATAGTGGCCATGCCAGACCACACAGGAGTGGTCCAAATCAGTCGGATGTAGAGTATGTTATGAAAAGTTCTGAAATGAACTGTTAAAATGAACGATTCTTTTCGATGAACTGAAACTTTCCAGAACGGTTCCTGATAATCGGAACTGTTACCATCTTTAATTGCGTAATCACTATTTCTAAGATATTGTTAACGAAAGTTTATGAAATAAAATAATTACGAGATGTCTATAGTAATAAATATAGTGTATTAAACTTAGTGTTATCTTGTAACTGCAACGAAACTAGCAGTGCAGAATAAGAATTACTAGCCATGTTTGAGAAAAACAAATGAATGAAAAATATGAAATTAATCTTGTATGTAGGTTTTTAGTTCTAAAAATTCATTATCTTGGCAGTAAAGTGTGAATTTTTCAGCCACATACGACTAAAAAAATTTAAATCTTAAAATAATATGGCACAGGCTTTCGGCATTTTGCAAAAAGTGTCCACTAGATGGCAATTGAAGGAGGTCGTTCGGCAACTATATTTTTAAATTAGAAAAACAAGGTGGACAATTCACTTAATGTGACTTATCATATGAAACTCGTCATCCAGTAAAGATTTCCCATTGTTAATACTGGTAGTGGGGACTAGATTCTTCTCTGCATATTGTTTGGTCTCCACATTGATACCAGCCTACTCCCTCCTCTCTGCATTTTCGAAGTGCCGCGACAGCTAGTTTAAGGACGGTTTATTAAGGCCTTGCCCCATCAAGTGGAGAACTCTTGCTCACTTGGCCACTCTCTTCTGATGGTCTACGAGACCTCCAGCTCTCGAATCCGCCTGCTTCATCGCTGTCATTGCTGACACCTAGGGAATTTTGGATAAATATGTGCAAATAGCTCGGCCAACATTTGTTAGGGTGGGTCATGGCAGTTAATAGTTATTGTTGTAATTTTTGCAGTTCGATATAATTTTGTGACTATATTAACGATAGGAGTAGTTTTGGTGGTGTTATTGTATAATTTTTATTTGGTAGCCATTCAAATTCCTGGTTTGATTTAACTTAATGTGCCAATGTGAACTGTTCGTTCCTTTCATTTGTGAGTTGATTTTGCTGATGGCTTTTCTTTTATTAAAAGAGTTACGTCTTTCAATAAATTAGTAGGGCAGTCTCTTGAGTTACGCACTCCTTGTCGGCATGTAGGTGCAAGTTCCATTGTTAACGAACTGCACTACGCAATCTTGGCCTGATGTGGTTGGTGCGGCTCGGTGTAGCTGGTGTAGTAGTTGTGACTGCGGCAATCAGATTGGGCACAAGGAGCTCGTGGACACGTGGGTCACGCCACTCTTTGCTCATGAAAGCAGATGCAATAGATAGTTTCAGTTTTGATATTTTTTTCTCATGTTAATTTTACTTTAAGTCACATTAATACTAGCAGTTACAATAAAAACAAAAAAAAAATGCTTTAGGCTGTGGTTTTGTTGACATCACCGTAACTTTAACATTCATCACGCTACACTTTCACATGTATGTAAAACATTGTATTTTTGGGTGGTGTATTTTGATGATTATTGTAAGCATGTTTTGTATAAATATGTTGGCGATAAGTTCTGTAGCTTTTAAGATTGAAAACACTCAAAACTCCAACTGTACAGGAGTATCTCTGTTTTAAATTGTATGTGGCTAGAACAGGTTGCGAAAGTATGGCATTAATGATTTAGATATACAATGAAAAAATTAGGATTACCTCATAACCTCAAAAACGAAATGTTTCTGGAAGCTGGAGAAAAATTTTTCATCTTCACAGAATAAATTTTGTGTAATAAATTTTGATCTGGTGAGGAAATTTATTGTCTTTAATGAAATAGGCAGACTAAAAATTGCAAACTTGATGGCATATATTCTGCATTTTATTCAAACTTTTCAAAGAATTTTTACTCCTCCGAAATACATAATTAACTATTTACGAATTTAAAAAATAATAGCTTTAATCCTATATTAAGTTACCCTTCAGTCCTCAACCTGGGAGAAAGTTACAATTATATGTTTATCTATACTTGTATTTAAAAAATGGGCACACTAAATCACGAAATTAAAAAAAAAAAATGAAAATCAAATAAAAAAACATTCTCTCAATTGTGATTGGCCAGCACGATCACATGGTGTAGAGTCAAATATCGCTTATCACACAAAAGTAACATGTTGACAAGCTTTTCTGTGATGTAAATGTTATGTGAAATGATCGTAATAGGTCTCCTTGAAACACATTAGTCAAGGCATAGCCTGCTTAAGTGTTGCTCATTACTTGTCACGCGAAATGCATAGACATCGTAATCTTGGTCTTTTGCACTGAAGAGATAAATAAAACTGGCACACCTGCCTTATATCAAGTAGGGTCCCCGCAAGCAAGCAGAAGTGCCGCAAGACGACGTGGCATGGACTCGACTAATATCTGAAGGTATGCAGGAGTCAATTCACACCATGAATCCTGCAGGGCAGTCAACAAATCCATAGGAGGGCGAGGCGGTGGAGATCTCTTCTGAACAGCATGCTGCAAGGCATCTCAGATATGCTCAATAATGTTCATGTCTGGTGAGTTAGGTGGCTAATGGAAGTGTCTAAAGTAAGAAGAGTGTTCCTAGAGCCACTAGGTAGCAACTCTCGATGTGTGACGTGTTGGATTAACTTTCTGGAATAATCCAGGTCCATCGGAATGCACAGTGGACATGAATGGGTGCAGGTGATCGGACAGGATGCTTACAAATCTGTCACCTGCCAGAATCGTATCTATACGTATCAGGGATCCCATTTTACGCCAATTACACACGCCCCATACCATGACAGAGCCTCCATCAGCTTGAACAGTCCCCTGTTGACATGTAGGGTCCATGGATTCATGAGAATGTCTGCATACCCGTACACGTCCATCAACCCGATACAATTGGAAATGAGACCGTCAGACCAGGCGACATGTTTCCAGTTATCAACAGTCCAATGGCGGTGTTGGCGGGCCCAGGCGAGGTGTAAAGCTTTGTGTCATGCAGTCAACAATGGTACACTAGCGGGCCTTCGGCTCCGAAAGCCCATATCAATGATGGTCTGTTGAATAATTCGCACGCTGGCACTTGTTGATGCCCCAGCATTGAAATCTGCGCCAATTTGATAAAGGGTTGCAGGTTTGTCATGTTTAATGATTCTCATCAGTCATCGTTTGTCCCGTTCGTTCACGATCTTTTTCCGGCCACAGCAGTGTGCAGGATTTGATGTTTTACCGAATTCCCGATATTCACGGTACACTCATGAAATGGTCGTACATTGAAATCCAAATTTTATCGCTACCTCGGAGATGCTATGTCCCATCTCATGTGCCGACTATAACACCACGTTCAAACTCACTTAAATATTGATAACCTCCCATTGTAGCAGCAGTTACCGATTTAGCAACTTTGCCAGACGCTTGTTGTCTTATATAGGTGCTGCCGACTGTATCGCGTTACTCTGATTGGTTCCATACCTCTGTTATTTGCATGCACACGCCTATACCAGTTTTTTTGGCTCTCCAGTGTAGTTAGACAATTTTGTTTTTAATGGCCGTAATTTATGTAATTTCTTTTTCCCATGTTTTTGTTACACTTTGTATATACTAGACTAAATTTTTAAACATCTACTGTTATTTTTCTATGTGCCCAGGTTGATTGCTTGATTGTTTCATTGTGTACTAAGTGCCTTAAACGAGTGCTTTGGAACTCATCAGTACAATTTTTACATAACAAACAAAGTTGTCAATATAACATAAGTACAATATTACCTTTATAGATATCACAAACATAATTAAAAATATATTATAAGTACAGCATTATCCTTGCAATATACAGTCAAAAATATATAATCGTATAATATTTGTCACTTGAAAGACAACTTAATTACGTTATTTAATTTTTTCAATGTCATACAATGAAAATAACCATAACATCAAGTATCAATTAAGAAATCAAATAAAGCAGTTCGAAATTTTTGTGTAGTTACCGATTTTCTTTAAACTGTGAGGTAGGTTATTGTAAAGTTTTACTTCGTGGTTATTGACTGATTTCAAAGCATGATTCGTATTTTATTATGTACATGTTGATCGCTCAGCTGACACTTTTCTGCATTTATTTTTGAAGCAATATGTATCTTATCTGACAGTGACAGGCCATATTGACTAGTTGAACATACAAACTCCCTTTTCCTTAACCTCAAGAGGCAAAATGCCATATTTGTTTTTATTTTCGTATATTGGTGCATCCCATTCAACTAGGGTCTGGCAACCACTTCTACCCTCCCAAAGACACATATGTTCCATATGTGTGTTGGCCAAAACATGTTTATTTTACATATACCTATATAAATAACGCCTCCCAACTGAGGCGTCCGAGACAGTCGCGCTGGACCTAATGGGACCTCACCCATGGACCGCATCCAGGAAGCTCTTCATTACAGTAGTTATCGTCTTGTTTTCTCTGTGGGTAGAGGCATACCCGTCCCGAGTGAATGAGTGTGACACATCACCAAGGTCATGGAGGGTGAGTTTCTCCAACATTGGCGTTACCTAGGTAACTGCTTATGGACGATGGCAAAAAGTTCTCCGGCCAGAAGTGGTGCAAGCTGACCACCCAGTAGGGCGTGCAACTTGCACTACAGCAGTCTACCACCCCAGGGCCAACTCCAATGCAGTGGAGGAACCCGGACCTCAAATTTCTCCTCTGCATGAGGCAGGACCATGTGACTTAAGCCAACTACTTGCCTGTGGCCCTGTTCACCCTTCGTCGTTGTACGAACGCCACTACTGGCATGTCACCTGTCTCCCGCCTACAAGGACGTAATCTAGCGCTACCTGAAAAGTTCACCCGCACGTGGACCAGCAGTGCTGGTGAATGGGAGGTCGATGCGACCAGGAAAATGTGGCACAAATGCTTTCTCGGGGAGGCGCGAGAGTAGAGGCATTACTACATCCATCAATATGTGCCCGACACCCAACAACTGCCTCGCTGGTTTCACCAGAGTCAGCTTGTGTATGTGTTGAAGCACCCCCTGTCTTCTGCGAAAATTATATTTTGTGCGGGGTTTGCCTCGAGGTTGAGTGGGCCGCATCTCATCACCGGGAGTAGCGGCAGAACCACCTACATCTTGCGCATCAAAAGGATGCGATGCATTCTGATGCACTGCGACGACCTGCACCTCGATCCTGGCATCTCCGGCACTGCAATGCCGCTCGCCATCAATTCCGACCTGGACAACCAAATGCCTGCATCTACAGCTTTCCAAGCGACGACTGTGATGTGCCTGACCCTGAGTCTGCCACCGATGGCACTCCCAAGTGTCTGCTACCAGCCACGACTCCCGGCACCCAAGTGCCGACCAGTGACGCAGCTAGCCATGTGGAGGCACCCGGTGGGCCACCCTTTGTCGCAACACAGTCGCATCTCCGACGAGTCCCAACAGGCTTACCTTCTGGGTCACCCAAACCAATGGCATTGATCTGGGACCAAATCCTGGTGGGTGATGCTGCGATGCCCATTGGGTGTCATCGAGCAATTTACCCCCAACCCTGGAGGCAGGGGGCAGCATCCCCTCGCTGTGCCTGACATCTACAAGATGTCAGAGGGTCCGGCGGACATACAGTCACCCGCAGGGAGGAGGTGGATAATGTGAACCATCCTGCTTCACGTGTCTGTGCGACCATTTGTTCCACACACATTCATTGCCCTAGTAGACAACTTTCAAGGCTGTCTTTTATTTGGGCCGACATGGGTGCCATTAGTCTAGAACAGTATTATTATTTTTAATTGCAAGTCTTTTGAATTGTTTGTGTTGTGCCCTATTTCCTTTCTTTTTATCTAGCAGACTTAACGATTTATTGTGACCTTTCCAAGTCATTCAGAATGGTATTACAGTGCTCTTGTTAGTGCCTTGTGTTATTGTATCAGTGTTTGTTTATCTCCTAGATAATTTTCGTTACTACCTTTTTTTTTTGTGTGAATTTTAAGGGTCGTTGATTTGTTTGGTAATGGCTCAATGCAAATATGATAATAATTTTCTCAAAAGCACGTACGAGCAATCCACCCTTTCACTGGAGCGCTGTCATGATGTTAATTCATCTACCATACTCGAAGAGGGTGGACGAGACATCGCGATCTCTGGTGCACTCAGTTTGTATTAGCTTGCCAGCAATAAATGCAATAGTCTTTAACTGTATTGTTAACTTAGGTTCTGTATTACTGTTAGTGTGAGTTCTGTAAATCACTATGCAACTTAATTTTACGTATTATTATTTGGTGTGTTATCTGGTTCGGCGCTAAAGGTAATTGAGTATCAGTGTGGTGACTTGCATTTTCTAGGTAGAGGCCTTGGGTGGAATGTAATATGCACCTGGATGTAGCATTGATAGGTGTGGGGTAAGTGTCTACATCGAGTCTTAGAGGAGTCGTCCCCCCTCACATGATCAACAAGACTTCGCCGAGAGGAGATTGGCCACTTTGGGTGGTCGACCTTGCCATGTTCTTCTCATGCTCCGTGAGCTGGCATCCTGGGTTATAAATATATTACAATCTTATCTTATCGCCCGCTATCCTCTGGCAGTTGCGTCATATTTTTATACCCTTCAGCACCGCAACTTTGCATTGTCTTTAACATCAAGGACAAAAAGCGTGCTTCCAAATAAAAAAAACTGTAAATAATGTTTTGTTTGTTCATGTGCGCGAGTGATTAGTAAAAATGTTTGCTGTGGGTCCGAATTTGTCGCTGCAGTCGCTTTTTTTTTTTGCGTTTTTTTTTATAAATTATATTTAACGCTGAAGTTTCCACTCTTTCAGAATGCTATGCTCGTTTCCTTATTTGTTCTTGTCATGCTTTTCCTTCTTTCATGTTGATGGATTTTGCAGCGATTTCGTTTATTTGATAGGTTCATTAGGTTGATGGGCCTCTACCGTGAAGAGTAATATTTGAGTACCCGTCTCGTATTTTTCCTTCATTATCCTAAATTTGACTGCCTACTATTTTTTGTTTCTGGCCGTGGCCACATTACCACAAAAAAAAAAAAAAAGATAGGTTCATTTGAAAGCTTATAGATATGATGTTAATATTGCAGGCATTGTATTCTCTGGTTGAGTTGTGTTATGCATAATTATTAGTGAATATAGTCCGCGTGTTTAACGTCTTCGAAATCTTTTAATGGTTTGTCATAAACGTGTGCGATATCTCCTGTATGCCGGATGATTGGACTCGTGGCGCGCAATAAACTTATGTGCGTTATACAATTGGAGGTCTAATGGAACTTTCCTTTTGTGCTTGGTAATTGAGCTCTTTGTAGCCGCAGTTGTGTTTGGTTTGGATTCTTGGGCTCGTTGGTTTGTTGCCGTGTCTGTGTTCTTTGTCCGATGCCTTAGATTTGATGTTTTGCATCTTTGTCTTTTTTCGTGGATTTCAATTGCTTATTTTTATTATTGATATTGGGCCAGTGGTAGGTGTTTTCGTCTTTTATTCTCTTTCTACTATCTGTGTGGTGTTGGCGTTCTTTGCTGTTCGTGCATTCGGAAGCACTTTCTTGGTTTGTTGTTCGCGTGGGAGAACACGTGATAGTATCACTGCTGCTGGTACCTCGAACTGCAGTACCTGGAGCCACAGTCTGCTAAGAACATTGTTGATCTGGTGTCCTGGCGTGTGGATATCCCTATTCCAAATCAAAATCATACATTTCGAACATGATACTGCAAAAGTGGTTTATGCTGTCACTATCTTGAACTTTCTATTTTTAAACCTGTTTACTAAAAAGAACCACAGTCGGGGCATATTTGTTTACGTGTGTGTAGTTCCACTGCGCTTGTTTAAGGTTCTAGGGTCAAATGCCTTTGGGGTTTCTGTCCCTAGTGGTCAGTATCACTCCTACCCCATCCTCTTACGGAGACACATTTTGAAATTGAGGGCTTACTGAGGTCATAGTACATTAGGGCCTGCTCTGGTTGTAGCTCGGCATTTTGAAATACCTTACTTTGTGCTTCTGTCCAGGGCCATGAGGCATTTGTATCTAACAATCGATGTAGCAGCTCCAATACTTCTATCTTGTTCTACAGGAATCTCTCGTAGAAGTTCAGAAGTGCGAGAATGGCCTGGAGCTCCTATTAAGGATGTATATGCCGTTGTTTCTGAAAATGCATTATTTGACATTTTAGGATACATTCAACTTCAATTCTCTGTCGTCGAGACAGCGTCCTTCAACAATCGATAATTTTTTCTATGTTCACTTTTATGTACTGAATTTTCTCGAATCGAAATTGTACAAAGTTTTACACAAATGGTTGGAAACCACATTTATGTGGCCTGATCCAAAATCAGTCTGGGCAAGTAACACAAAACTGTTGTACTCACATGAAGATTTGTATTCATACAATCACTTGGGCTTACTTTGTATACAAAATTACAACAAGATTATTCCCTTTCACAAAGATTTACATGAAGAGACCTTTTGTGTAGTCACCTTCATCAGGCTGTTGAAAACCTATAAATCTTATGAAATTACAAAAAAAATCAGATCTATTTCACATATCAAAAATTTCAGGGCCTCTAGTGAATGTAATTAGTGAAAGTGGAATTAAATGCATGGCACATTCGAGTATAATTGATCGAAAGTTTCCAACAACTAATGCATCGGGTTTGGCTACAATATTAAACACTCCCATTTTCAGCGGAATTCAAGCCGAGCACAGTGCCATGGAAGTTGAATTATAACTATTGTTGAGAGAGTGAATATACAGTAGAGTCCCGCTAATGCGAACCATGCTAATCCAAACAAACTTAAGTACAGTAGGTTGGAAAAAATCAGAACAAAAATACAACCCCATATTCAGTTTATTAGTCGTCTGTATCTTTATACATTGTATGTAAACGGTAATTATAGTACTTACAGCGGTAATTATTAAGTTTAGGGGCTTTTCTATAAAAAAAACCCCAAAAAGTGTTGTATTTACACTTCACTAATGATGCAGAACACTAATGATGCAGAACACTAATATACTAGGGACATTAACGTATGACTAATTTCTTAATATGTGCCCACCTAACCTAACAGAACCTAACCCCACGATGGGTGAATCACTATTTTACATTTTTAGCCAACCTAGGATTTTTGGGTTTTCAACTAACCTAAGTTCTATTAACACCTTAAAATCCTAGGTTAGTTTAAAACCCTGAAATCTTAGGTTAGTTGTGAATAAGACTCAAACATTTGAATAATTGTACAAATGTCAATGTCAACGGACTAATTTTTTGTTGGTTTTGTTCATGTGAACCAAAAGAAAACCCCAAAACACGATCATGAAAGCAGTTTCTAGTCGTTCTAATTTCAATCTTATGACTTTAGCTTCACATACAGCAGAACGTTTTTGTGCAGGATTGCTCTCGATAGCAATCAAAGCCTCGTTAATTTCTGGATATGATTCAAACTTTTACAAGCATCTGCTCGAGCTGACCAGCGTGTGTCAGATGGATTTTTGACAGTAGTTTTATTTTTTCATCATTACCTAGGAGTATTTGTGCTTGTAGAGTTTCCCATCGTTGAGTTGAAGCTGTAAAATATGTGTAAATTTCTTGAAGGGGACCAAAGAACGAACAAGCTTCTTGAGCGCATTCAGCGGCACGTTCACCCACTAGGTTAAGCGAATGTGCGGAGCAGGGTATATATTCTGCTAGGGGACATAGTTCTTTTATTTTGACCTGTAATCCATTCTAAATGCCTGACATATTTGCGGCATTATCATACGACTGGCCTCTACAGTCTAATATATTAATTTCAAACATGTCTAATGTTTCAATAATAGCATCTGCAATGTCTTGTGATTTGTGACAGACGTTTGCGATAAACTTCAGAAAACGTTCTACGGGCGTTCCATCGGCTTGAATATATCGGATCACGAAAGTTAATTTGTCAATGTGGGAAATATCTGGTGTTGAATCCACTATTATTGAATAATATTTTGATATCTTGATTTCATTTTTTATTTGTGTTAAAGTTTTGTTTGCCATTAATTCAATAAATTCGTCACATATTGTAGAACTTAAGTAATTTGTACATCCCTTTCCCTTGCCGCCATATGGGGCAATATGTTTACTTAAAAACGGATCAAACTCCGCTACGAGCTCCAGCGTCATTAAATAATTTCCGTTATGAAGAGAGTGAAGTTTTTCGTCATGTCCCCTATAAGGTAAACCACGCGATGCTGAAGACTTAACAGTCGCAACCACTCGTTTAAAAACTTCACGCCAATAAGTTAACTCTTCTAGAAATTGAGCGGTGAGCTCATGATAGACACAACCGACAAAGTTAGATCTATGTTGCAAGGTCAAAACACATGTTTATGTTCACATGAGTTTTCGTGGCTTTCTAAGCTAATCGATGCGTTCTTCCAATCATTAAAACCAGCATCTTGTTTTCCAAAACTAGTTCCACCACAGAATAATAAACAAGGTCCACAATAAACTTTTCCTGTGCCTTGCGAGTAAATAAGCCATTTCCTTGGACGTTTTTCTCAATAACTTTCGTTCAAACATTGTTTTTGTCAAAAAATGTGAGATTTTATCTTAATATATTTTCTTACTTAGATGGGTGACCGCTTGGGAACACCGCGTGCCGTTGGTATTCAAATTTTATGCCTAAAAACACTCCGCCCAATGCAAAACTCACTTCTGTGAATTTCTGCTTCGTTTGTGATGAACTATTATGCCATCACATGGTCAGTAAACAACTTTTATTATACCACATGTATTGTTNGCCATAGCAACACCCAAAAATGATTATTAAAAAAAAAAAACTTGCACATTCCAAACCATAAACAATCGGACAAAACATATCAACACTCGCACATATCAAACATTCTAAACCAGTATCGATAACAGTCTCTTGACCACACACATTTACTGTTTGTAATCTTAATTTCTCCTGAACAAGTGTTGTATGAAAATCGTTGGAACAGTACTTCTCTAAGTTTGTCTGCCACCGATACCAAATGTCTCACAGTAGTATTATTTTAATTTGCACAGTGCAAACAATGACTTCACTGCTACACAATCATTCATGTCAGCAGAGAAGATGCTTTTAAACCAAAAAAAATTCTACAGACGATAGCATAAACACCAAATTACTTCATTATCACACTGCATTTGGACGGCACAAATAGACTTTGGTATCCACGTTTCTTTCCAGCACACACCAAAACTTACTTGCAAAAGTAAACACTGGCGAAGTGATGCTCACGAGCCGACGACGTCCCAGGGACCACAAAAAAAAAAGTAAAAATTTATATGTTAAAATAAATTAAAATTTTTAAAATTATTTATAGCATATCTAAAAGTAATTATGACAAAAAAACCCAATGGTCCTACCAAACAAATATCAAAAATCTCCTGGGGCTGAATGTGTTAAACTAACCCAGGATTGTAGGGTGTTAATCTAACCTAGGATTTTAGAGTTTTAAACTAATATACAAATTTACTCAAATCTAGGATGTTAGGGATTTAAAGGATTTGTAAAATACACAGAAAAATATAAATTTACTCACCTAGGTAGCTGCGAGTACAATTCGTCTGTCCTCGGCCAATTCAACTGTTGTACACCTTACCTCACTCGACGAAACAAGTAACACCCGCCACATAGGCGAATGTTACGCACAGAAGCACACGTTCATAGGCGAAAATAAGCACAGAAGTACTCGTTATTGCACACTCAGTTTTTAAATCTGTCAGATTCGGACGTTACAAGTCGGGCCCGCAACAACACAACCGCACTGTTTCGCATCTGAATGGCAACTGAAATTCAATAGCGATGTCAACGACCTACAGCCAATAAGGTGATGGCACAATGCCGAAAATCACCAAATATTAAGGAGTCTGACGTAAACGAGCATCGAACCGCTCGTACTATTAACTATTTTATTTAATACGTTCTATTTATTTTAACATTACGCCCTCCTGAATATCCGTGGCCTGTAGGTACGTGGGAAACAGCGATGCACAGCCATTAAACATGGTGACCGACGTAAACACACCGGCCAAACTGCTCGTACGTTTTGCAATTTTGTTAAAAATTTTTCACATGTTCTAATTATTTTAACATGACCCGCTCTTAAGTATGAACAAGAACAAGGTAAGCTGTGCAGAACCCATTAATGCTACTTTTGTTGGTTTAGGATGTTTCGTTCAGAAAAGCGCCTAAACTGTATAATTACCTCAGTATCACTCCTACTCCATCCTCTAAGGCGACACATGTTGAAATTGAGGGCGTACTGAGGTCATAGTACATCAGTGCCTGCTCCGGCTGTAGCTCAGCATTTTGAAATACATTACTTTGTGCTTCTGTCCAGTACCATGAGGCATTTGCATTTAACAATCGATGCAGCAGCTCCAAGACTTCTATCTTGTTCTACAGGAATCTCTCGTATGAGTTCAGAAGTGCAAGAATGGCCTGGAGCTCCTTATGCATTTTGTTTGTGGTGTATCATGCACTGCCGCAACCTTACTAGATAAAGGATGGATACCTATCTAGTCGACTGTATGTCCCAGGAATACCACTGGATCCACTCCAAATACACATTTGGCTACCTTCAGTCTGAGTACTGCATGTTGCAGTTTTTCAATAACTTGATGCACCTGCTCCAGCGCTAGTCAACCTCTCCTGATATCTGAAATGGCTGTGTTTTGCCTGTGTCCGATCACATAAAGTTCTTGGGCCTTATTTTTGATGCAAAACTTTCTTGGCAACGTCACGTTAAACATCTGAAAACTCTGGGTTTCCAAGACTATAATCTTTTGACATTTCTCAGTGGTTGAAATTGGGATGTAGACAGAGAAACACCTCACAATTGTACAGAACTGTTGTCCGCAGTAAGTTGGATTTTGGTAGCCCAGTCTATTAGTCAGCGTGCGTTTCAATACTTACGATGTTGGAACGTGTTCAACATGCTGGTCTTTGCATTACGCGTGGCACCTTTCGCACAAAAACCCATTTGTCAGTCTTTGTGTGGAGGCTGGTGAACCACCTCTGCATTATTGGCGCCAACAACTCCTCTTGGGGTATGGTGAGCGGATGTGTTAAGATTTTTCGTATCCCCACTTCTTCCATCCCCCTTACCACTGGCACGAAGACCGGCGTCGAGCCACTAGGCCTGTGTGTGTCCACTTCATTCATGCCTGGTTGCAGCATGCTTTTTGCTGGGGCGTGTTGCGTTTGCAGCATATTAAGGGGTTATACGCAGTCAGGGTTAAAAAAAATTATTTTATTTCATTTTTGTAATGTACATATATTTAAGTATATACACAGAAAATTTCATGTCAGTCCGACAAATATTTTTGACGTTGCACGTATATTTGTGTAGACGTCTCAGAGCGTTTGAAAGTATAGGCGAAGCCAAGGCCCAAGCAGCAGCTGCTTACCTTGAACGCTGCTCCTTTCCATGACCCTTTCTATTGTATTCATATACGTAGAACTCTAATTATCCAAATCAATTGGGACCGGATCCCATTTGGATAACCAAAAATGAAGGATAATGGGATTTTTCCCGAAAAAAGGGTCTATTTTAATTAATTACTGTATGTATGTTGAAAATGGGAGAAAAGAAACTATTTTTAAAGAAAAAGAGAATTTAATTGATTAAATGAAAAGGCAACACTTTTACATGTTAAGCGTAATTACAAGTGCTGTACATTAGTACAGTATGTAGTACGTTCCGTACTGTAAATGAAAGTCATTGCTTGCTGAACATCTCTGTCAAAGTACACTGTTTGACTTTCTTCATCTGTTTTCGGGCAACCAAGACGCGCATCCGCTTGACAGTGAGAAGTTGCATGTGGTCACACTCGGGTTGACGCTCCATCCACTTCAACACAGTTTCAAGGCCGGCAAATGCTTCACTAGCTGATGGTCCCGTGTCTGCTTCAACTTCGACATTAAGGTCATCTTCTTCCTCAACACTTTCTTCTCTCACACTTTCAATAAGTTCATCATTTAGAATTTGAAACCCAGGGTCTGACGAATCACACACCATCCACTCTCCTATATCTTCAGCACTAACTTCTGAACATCAAGGAATTTTCAAAAGAATGTTTCTGAATTCCTCAAGTGCCACGTCATCCTCATCTTCTCCTGTCTCTTCCCTTTACTTTTCTTGAGATTCTTTTTCCTTTTTCTCCTTTTCCTTCTCTTCTTCAGTTGATATGCCTTTCAACTTGTTCCACACACATCTTAATGCGACTGCCTTAACCAAGCTCCAAGCTTCCGCCACCATGTAAGCGCAATCTTTCACATTTATTTTTTTGTGGTTAGCCAAAACACCTTCGCTTCGCCCTCTATCAAAAATTTCCTTATAAGTCGCCTTCTGTAATGGTGTTTCATGGTTTCGATAACAGACTGGTCCATTGGTTGCAATAAGCTTGTGACGTTTGGCGGTAAAAAGATTGTTTTAAACTGGCCATTCCCTCTTTCTAACAATTCTTCGGTGGGATGAGTTGGTGCATTATCAACAATTAAAAACACTTTACTGCCTCCTTTTCCAAGACATTTTTGGTGCTTTTTCACTTCAGGAATGAAAATTTCGTCGTACCACTCGGTAAACAATGCTGCAGTCATCCAAGCCTTGGGTTGGTTTTTATAAAAGAGGGGAAGCTTTTTCATATTTTTAAGTGCTCTTGGGCTGTTTGACTTTCCTATCAACAGAAGGGATATTTTATGGCTTCCCGTGGAGTTCGCACAGTTAAGCGCCGTAACACGGTCTTTACTAACTTTATGTCCTGGAGCACAACACTGCCTTTTAGATGCTAAAGTGGTTTTAGGCAGAGCTTTCCAAACAAGACCGGTTTCATCGACATTGTACAAAAACTCAGGATCATAGGAGTCTGCTACAACTTTAAATTTTTCAGTGAAATATTCTGCAGCTTTGGAGTCTGCTGATATCTTCTCACCACTTAAATCTAATTCACGGACACCATGTCTGGACTTAAAATTTTTTAGCCAGCCGTTACTTGCTTTAAAGCAATCTTCTGAGCTAAGATCTTAGCTTTTTTACAAAGGATCGGACCCGAAATTGGGTTTCCCATAGAACGTTGCTGCAAAAACCACTTGAAAACTGCATCTTCTAAATCTTTGTTTGTTGCTGCCTTCATTGATTTTCTTGAAGCATCCCCTAAGACCTTGCCAGAAATAAAATGCCATAAAGAAAATTATTCATACTTAAATCCTATTTAAGCATGTTCGGTTCCAACACAAACTGTATGCACGTGTAAGGTTCACTAACAATGTTGTGAAAAAGCCTCTCATTTCCAAAGCTATGATATAACTCGTATAGTCGTTCATTGAGTGATAAACCATTCAAAAATGTGGCTAAGTAAACTTTTGAATCTTGGAAAAGGAGCTCTTTTTAATGGCATACAGGCAAGAGGGCTTATACCCAGTCTAATATTTGTTAACGTGCGTTTGTATTCTGTGGATATTTCAGATGTGATAACAACATTTAAATATGTTACGTGTATTACAATTCTGTGATTGCAGCTTCTTTCGCCGTCATATACTTAATTTCCAGCACTATCATGCTATAATTCACATTTACTACAATTAATTACACAATACAAATAGCTTTAATATAAATCTTTATTTTTTCAAAGTAAGGTGCAGCAGGTTCACGACGCGTGCCATGCCTTCTTTGTTCCAATGAACCTTATCGGTTCTTCTGTGGAGTCCCATGTGTCTAAAAAAACGAATAAAGACAAATTCTTCAACATTGTAAAAATTGGATTACTTATCTGCAAATCAAAATGTATATTTTATATTTCATCAGTCGTTTTGGTTTTGTAACGTCCTCGTACTGTTATGCAAGATGTCGCAGATTGTAAACTTGACAAACTTATTTCTTACACTGACAATGTCGTATGAACATTTGGCAATGACAAATTATAACTACTGTATAACGGAGAAGGCAAAAGTGTTTATGATACTGTTCAGTGCCATTGCTCGTTAACGTGATTGTAGACATAATCTGCTATTCGTTACCAAACTCCGTACAAGAATATAGGGCACATCCTCAAACAAAGTAGTTGCAATTAATTTTTTTTGTTAAATTCCTACGCTCACGGATGTTCAACTCTTACATATAAAGTTATCACTACTAGAATATTAGGCCTAATATAAAGCTACAGATTTGGTCGCAGGTTACGACTACGTTATTGTGTTAGCGGGCAGACGCTCAACTATCTGCATGCATTATTTAGTTCACTTAAACTATATAAGTCTTGGTGGTATATTAGTTTTACTATTATAAAACATACTTTGTCACTACGTTATTGTGTTAGCGGGCAGACGCTCAACTTGCTAGATGCATTATATTGTTTAATTGGCCTATGGAGGATATATGTCTAATTGTATATTAGCTTTTTTACTATAAAAATGACTTTGTTAATGTTGTTATTAATGACTTTTTAAGGCTTCTGTTTTATGCATATAAACATTTCTGAGCTTTTATCTATCATACTATGCTTCGCCGCTTCCCTTGGAACTTGAAATGTGTGAGCTGTATTACATATATGGATTATAATGTTTTGAATTAAGATAGACAAATTTACATACCTCTTAATGGAGCCATTACTCCAAGAAAATGTTGATTCACAAGCCACCTGTAAAATGGTTACCACAACATTTGAAATTTTTGTTGCAAAAAATACATATTCTATCCTGTAAAACATTTTCATCAAACTATAAAAATACAACATAGGACTTATTGTATCTACCTTTCACATATTATGCCAACAGTAATCCACTATTTAAGCAAGTTGTTCCTAGTGGAAATTACATTTTGAGTTCGTGATTTTAATTGTAGAAGTATCCATACAGTTTTTTTGTTGTAGACGATTGCAGTCGCAGCAACAGTCATATAACAAATACTAGCATTTCAGAGCATACAGTGTAGACACGTACATATTACAGAATAGCAGCTAGAAGAAGGGAAGTTCTATTGATGTTCGTTGTAGTTATTATTATAGCAAACGTACCAGTTCATTTGAAACATAAGAAAAGGTATACAGGAAAAACTACGTGTGCTCAAGATATGAGACCTTATTAGCACGATTGTAAATGTTTGTTCACAATAAATCTAATAATCGACAATATAAAACTTGCCGAGTACTGATGCAATGGCATAAGGCAATGTTACACGCGTGTTGAAGGTGATAACGTTTAAAAAAGTCTTGCTATGAATGGCATAGTTCGCGGAAAACATAAATGTGACTAACTTTATACGCCAATATCGTGGAATCAAAGCACGAAAGGTAAACATTTTGTTTGTTTTAATTAATTGACTGCCAAAGTATGTGGGAGCCTGTCTACCAGGACAACGGTAGCAGATTTGTATTTGATGGATAGCGATTATCTTCAAAGATTATTTTCAAAATTGCTTAGTTTGCCATAAGTAGGTTATATCGTCCAGAACAATCGGTTGGACACAGTAATATTTTCCACGCATTATCATTTGTTTATTCTGTTTTATACTTAAATAGGTATTCAACTTGACATACCAGAAGAGTTATATAGCAATTTGTATAATAGGGTATTCCCAATAACATTCATGACGATATTCAAGAACACTGCTTACAAGCCAAATTCAGTGATGTAGGTTCGTAGAGGTACTAAGCTCTGAAATTAAATAATTAGGGGACTAGTTACAAACTGCTAACTACATAGGTTTTTACGAACTGCATACAGTCCACAGGACCAATGGCGCAAATATACGTGTTGAGTTCAGTTCTCTTATGTGATCGAGTAGTTATGGTCAATGACAAAACGTAATAAAATAAACATATATTAAATTATTTTGTATTCATTACTTATGTGTTAGTATCATTTTGATGCTAATTCATATTCATTATCCCCTGCCACACCACCCAATATGTCATTAGCACAGGATGCAAATTATAATTATTTATAACCGAAAAATCGACAGGGGGTACGTGCAGAATGGATTGAATGATGTATATTAATATTCTTGTTAGGAAGCTTTAGTCATGGAGCAACACTAACTAAGAATTTTAAAGTAACAGTGGCACAATAAGACCAATACGTTAGTGCTAGATTACACCACAAATAATGGATACTCGCGCGCTACACTACAGTATTCTAGGGAGCAGTACATAACGAATTACCTGTCCGGGTCTTTCAGAAACCCCCCCAGGAGGTTACGTAGAGTATACAACCTCCTTGGAACTGCCAGTCTCACCACAACTACACATTCTACACGCCCAGGGTTCCTCCCATCTGTCAAGAGCAGACAACCTTCCTCATGCCCACAGTTCCTCTCATCAGTCACAGGCAGTCAACCCCACCTTCTAGTCTAGGGTTCCTGCCATCAGTCACAGAGACAATACTGTATGTTACTCGCCCATCAACACCAAGTTTACTTCCTACAGAACGTTACACTAGAAATTAGAATGAATACGGCCAGCAATTTAGTCCACATAACCTGGAAAACAGATGTAACTACTTTTGTTGTACTAGCATGTAAAAAATGCAATTAAAAAAAATGAAAATATATTACAGACTCATTAATTTTCTTCATAATTAAAATTCCAATGTTTACGTAGCTTACGGTTCTGTCAATAACTTATAAAAGGAACAACACACCATATTTGTACACACTCATTTTCATAACATTTTACACGGGAACTTTATTTCTGGATATCACAGGCTGTATATGTCACTTAACAACAATACATATTTCTAAAGTCGCCAGATATGATACATAGTGCATTATGAACATATCAAAACGTGTCAAACACGGGGTTATATTGACTGCACACACCGTACGAGTGAAGCTCGTAGTATTCTGAAATGCTTTGTTACGGTCATCACACTTCTTATACAGTCTGTCTTACAAACAAGTCGACGTTTTGGCACTTGAAAGTAGTCTCATTTAGTTAGTTTTCAAGACAAATTATTTTGTGATATCCCACCAGGTATCTTGATAGACTGCACAGTGTATTAGTGTAAACACCATCTGTGGCTGCAAATAGGCATACCTTCTAAATTGTTATAATAAAATGTGCTTGTTCGCAAGACAGACTACAATTACAGTTCAGTACTCAACCACTGGTTTTTCAAATGAATGTATGTGGAAGTGGTAGTCACTTATTATTTACATTACCTGCGATGATGCGTAGCTTTTCATTATACGCCTTCCTCATCCTTTTAGCTTGGCTCTGGGGTTGGAGCCGGCCAATAGGAGACAGCAGCATCACAGCTACCCGACATCTCCTTTCTTTCAGCATTCTCAATACTGTCCGAGCATCGCGAATCAGATGCTCGAAACGGGTTCCATTCTGCAATACAGTATTGTACGGTACACTTCCCTTTGTAAATTATTCTTTCAGTACTTGAAGATGGCAGCGGAAAGCAAAAATGTGTTACCCAATTAACAACAATCTCCTATTACGAAAAGTTGTTTAGATATTTACTACATGCCAAAAAAAAGGGTACACGTACTGTAGCGTTACATACACATACATACTTGTGTACTACATATCTGCGTGGGACCCGCAGCAAACGCAAAGGTAGCTGTTATCAATAAAATTGTACGTTAAATTAGGGAGTTGTAACTTGACCTATGGAACACATGCAGACAATTTGAATGTGTGTTATGAACATGTATCACAACGTTGTTTGCATAATGACCCCTTAAGATAATAATCAACGACTGTAATTAATAACAGTTAATACAAATGGAACAAGTGAATTAAATATGCCTCCTAAGTGTGACACAGTTTTCAAAATTAAGTAACAGGTGATACATTACTTTAACATATTCCTGGCCTTTTAAATAGCCCTATAAGTCATAGTCCAGAGGTGGGTTACCTCCGGTGCTGGCCATGTCGCTGGACCACAACGTCCAATTAGAAAACACTGTTACACTTAGGAGGCATTGTCAAGTATTACTTTACAAATATTACATCACAATTTGGGCCATGGCAACTAAAGTTGTGTAATGAATTTGAAATCCTGTTGAAATTTAATAACTTTAATAATTCATAGATTCAAAATGGAAAATGGCCATATCATGCACGTGTATCATTTCATTCGGTATATGTTGACTCTCCACCCTCTATCGCACATTTGGTCGTGAAAGTTGGCTGAGGTCTCAACAGAAGCCGACGGGGAGGAACCGAAACGGATATAGATCATCGCCGGAATGTCAAGTTGTGGGAAACAGGAGATTCTCCAGATAACTCGTTGGCAAGACGCATTGTTCGGTACAATTCCACGTGTGGAAAGCCTGTAGTGGCCCCGCTGGGGATCGAACCAGAGTCGCCGTGCGCTGTAGCCGATACGCCATCCGCGGCTTGTGCATAGGTGGTGCGGTAGAGGGCCTGGGTGCGATTGCAGAGTAGGGAATGGCTGCAAATAGATGTTCGTCTTAATGGGTTGCAACGCTTTTCCGTGCCGACATTTACGGTTTCCACGGGTTTGAAACATGGAATTCCAGAAATGCATCTTATAAAAGGCCATCATTTTCTGGATTCAAAGTGCCACGAATCTTTACCCACACGTGAAGGGAGGTGATTTTACTGCATAACCTGTTCTCTTCCAATTGTTACGTCAGTCATGCCTACAAAAGAAAAATTATGTTATAACATGATATCTAAAATTTAACGTAATTACCA
>NQII01005402.1:105522-176428 GCA_002778355.1 Clitarchus hookeri
AACTAAGTTTACGTCTTCGTACACGGGCTTCGCTTACAAATTATTGAATATTTTTTCTTCCGGTTTGCAAGTTTCTTATTGGCATTTCGCTAGTAATTAAACAACTGTCATTTGCACTCTCCACAGTTTGGATAGTGTGTCAAGTTTTTTATACTGACTTATAATTATTTTAGAACAAAACAGTAATGGAAGGTATAAGAATTTATCTTCGTCTATGTATAAAGGGAAGGAGGGGTTGGGGAACTCATTTGTAAGAAGCTTCCGGACGAGGTTGGCCAAAAAAAAACATATCAGAATTCCTGTGACTTTGAATTCTTAGATTCACAACGCCATAATCATTGTGAAATAAAAATTCTCTGAAAACCTGCAGAGCATATTTTAGTGGAACTAAACCACAGAACTAAACATGGGAATAAGATTTTTCATATTTTACTTTAATTGCTCTGCGCAATTAAGACAAGGGAGCACCTTAATTTCGAAAACCTCAGGAAATCCAATTCTAGATCTCCAGACTGGGAACCGAACCCGGGCCCACACCAACGTCATTCAAATTATTTATCACTTTGCTGCCTATTCCGCATCCACCTTATATGCTTTTCTCTTGTCAATTATTTACCGTACCTGCAACAAAATGTTATGGTCCTTGGGAATATACACTTTTCAATATGTGTATATATTTGTGGATTTAAAAGCCCTTCCATATGATTATATTTATGTGGCTATTTGATGTGCACTCTTCTACCGTTTCAACGAATATCCCTCTTCATTGGTTACACATTTCTTTTATGTTCTCCCCACATTATTGCCCTCAGTATGAATTAGTACGCTAGAAGCTGTAGGCTCTTCGTCCACTGGCCATGCGCCAATACAGTTCGGCTCACAGGTGGATTAGTTTATGGTATATCCCCGTCACAGCACAAGTGAGCTGAGTTGTAAAGACGCATTGCCTTCCTACTTCCTAAAATTACACATGGCTGTAGTTCACAGACCATATCGAGATGGAGGTGTGAATTTCTGATCCGACACGAAAGTCTTACAAACTTCTGTATTAAAGGTGTAAGTACGTAACCCAGACCACTGTTTACAATTAATTAGATATTTTCTATCGACGAATTAGTTATAAATGTGGTAGTCTGCGTTTTACAGTGTGGCCAAAGTGTAATATTCGCAGTGCAGCGTTGTTAAAAGTGCTAATGTAAGTTGTAAATATGACGGACAAATCACTTAATCACATGCCTTCCATATCTCAGAGAAGAAAAATTAAATAATTATGTAGTTACGCTGTTAACGTAAAGAATTCTTACCAAAACATAGTTGGTACCACACATGAAGAGCACAGACACGTCTCTTAGGATTGACTTGTTTTTGAGTTTCTTCAAACCGTCTTTTATCTTTGCACCACTCGTGCACATATAAAACTGCCTCTTCCCTTTCTCTGTAAAAAAATACACGTTTAACTGTATGCTTTCCTTTCGGCACATTCTTGCTGAGTTGGTGAGAAAAATACAAGTACTGAAATTTCCATGTGGTAAATATGTACTGGCTCTACACATTTGTTGTCACGGACTACAGTGATCCGTCACAGGGGTATTAAAACGACGGTCATTAGCCAAACGAACTAGTATTCATTTATTCACGTATTATTTTAATTACTTCGTAATAAGTACGCTTATTATTATTAAAGGCACTGAATAAATACACTAGTGCCTGTAACTGTCCCTACGGCAATCAAAGATGGTGAGTAACGAGTAACTGGGATGTCGGGAATCGTGCGTGCACTAAACATTTGCGCCTGCTTCCCGTGAATGTCTGCATCCCTCTTAGGTCACGTCCGCGGTTGATGTGGACTGAGATTAAAACAAGCGGTCTATTAGCCTCGTTAAGTGGATGTTAAAGCAATTGTTTACTGGAGGTTTGAGTTAATTTGCAGTGTATTGGTGTAATAATGTGAACTGTATTTCCACATAGTAAAATTCCCTTTTCATTACATCATAATGTATTTATTCTTTTAACGACATGCTTGACAATTACTGTTCGTTCCCCACCAGCATTGACTTTTGTCCCAAGATAGTGTAGCAGTGCGTACGATGCAACCATGAGCCTCACCTGTAATGTTAAGGTTTTCTTTAATTACATTGAAAATTGGAAGTAAAGTGCGGTTATATTATGAAACAGTTATCTGAACCAAACACTGCAATTATATATGATATACATGTACATGTGTAGTACATAGGGAGTACACAGACGTACAGGTAAATATGCACACATAATGTATGAGCATACGTCTGAGCATTTCTACGTGTGTGTGTGTAAGATAGGAACTACTTACCTTTATGTAAATGTACGGTGAATCCATTTGCAGAAAGCCTGCAACTTTGATAGGTTATATGCATAAAGGTCGAACAGACTGCAGAATATAGCAATCAGTGTTTGAGTCTTCTGTATTATTGAAATACCTCTGAAAGACACTTTAGAATAACTCTGGGTATTTATTTTTCAGAATAAGTTCTAGAGTGAGTAACTATACATACCCTGCTTCAAACCACAGGGATGACCTACCATCTGAAATGTGTATTATTCCGCTAGGTTTTGAGTAAAAGTTACATTTAATACTATCTAGTTAGAGGTAAGGTGCTGGCAAAATTGAACGATCGCTTTTCGGACAGCGACAAGTATTCAGATGGCAAACATGATAATACAGCCATTACATACGGAAATTAATATTGTATTATTAGTTGTTGTTGAAAATAATCCGCGTGGCATGCTAACCATAATACCTGACAATCACATGCCCACCATTGAATGGACCCCATGCAGAAGAGTTTAGAAGCATACAGATTTCCAGTGGGGCTGGCGAAGTGTTGACGGAGTGCACACTTGAGCATTACAACACACATCACTGCATGGCGGTCAACGGCGAGAGCATGTGCTTGTGATTAGAAAGTGCCAAGGTTTATACATAAAGGTGACAAAATTATCCTCATTTTGAAATGGTAGGGCTACTGTGTCGTAACCTGTACAGTTAATTTATTTGTCTGGAGTTTACGAACGTGTGGTACATTTTAAGTCTACTTCCTGTTGCTTTGTCTTTCCACCACCATGACGAGGGTCGACTCAATGAAAATTCCGAGGCACAGCAGCTTCGAGTCGCCGAAAAAAATTAAGTCCATAAACGTCATAGCGTCCTAAAAAATTACATATACAGCAATATACAATTTCGTGGTCTGTTGTCTTGAACTGTGCATATGTAGTTGTAAAAAGCAAATTGTACTATGTAGAACTCTCCTACCAAAAAGGTAAAGGTCGAGCAAATGGAGCTGTGTTTTTATACACTGAGCAATTAAACAAATTTCCTAACTGAGAAGTTTACTATTACTACCTCAGGAACCTGTACAACCATAGTGTGGAAAATAGTACAGGTACATCAAGCAAATAAAAAAATCATATGGTCCTTGGGTCAAAAGTAACAAGTTAAACTGTTCAAATAATCTGCTACCCTTTAACCTGCTTAAAAATCAGCATGTCCCACGTATTTACTTTCATACACTGTACGTTTCATTGTTATTCTCCTTTGAGGGTTTTTTTCACACAAAGAAGGGTGACTTTAAATGTGATCTGTTTGTACGACTGCCTTAAAACTCCGGAATTTGACTTGTATTTTACCCGGGACTGTTCAATTATTCTCAACATGTTACTAACCTAAGCAACTTTTTAAATTTATGGTTTGTAACACGTGAACTCACTAACCAAACATTAAAGTTTCCTAATATGACGTGGGAGCTGGAACCCTGGTGTTTCCACAACGACCGTTAATGAAAACACAGCCACTAAAAATCAAGGATGTTCAAAACCTAACCGAATAATTTTTACTATTCACATTCCACGTCGAAAGTTACCAATGTTCACGGGCATTCAAAGACTCCTCATGTTTAATAATTAGCACTTACAAGAAAATTACCCATTGCAAATGTTCTTAGGACATCCCGTTTGCTCTGTGAAGCAAACAAAGACCCAGTTATTCCAGGATAATTATGTAGGCGTAGGCCTGTTGTCCAGGCACCTTAATCACCGCGTGGATATCTCGTGAAAAGTTATAAAAAATTTCCAGTGTATTTCATCATTTAATACCATACTGATTGAAAAATCGCTTCATTACGACATAAAGCAAATTATTCAACATTGTAAGAACAAACTGGGACTGAACAGCAAATTTTTCTAGTGAGGTTTTTGAACTGAAGTGTAATACTAAAGCAAGTCTCACCATGAGCCGCGGAAAAGGCAACATTACATCTGCGTGATAGTAAGATTTAGTAACAATACATTTTACAACCTCTTTTAATTGAAGACGCATTATACAAACATACCTGAAANTTTCAAAAACATTGCCCATAGCACTTATTGCATTTATCACTGGATAATATCTTTGCTAATGTAGGCATGTAGCAACTTAATAAGATTACTGTGCCGCGAGTTGTTCTTAAAAACCAGTAGTTGAAAATTACTTTCAACAGACAGGTGGGTAGGGTACAAATTAACAAGGTACAATTTCGGTACAAAATATGCTCCCTCACATTAGGCTTTTGGCAGTCCTTGCAATGGAAAGTTGAAGTAGTCGATTTATATGCAAGGTATAGCAACACTTCAGTAAAAAAAACCTAAATATAACGGGTACATTTTACATAGGTAACACAGTATTACGTTGCATATATGTTACAGTCCGAATAGTTACTACATACAGACAAACAGTCTGGCGGTTGGCGTTCGTTAAAAGCTCCGTCACTGCCGACAAAGTCCCAACCATAGACGGAGGCCTCTTCTTTACATTTATATGAGATAAAAAAATGCTACATTTATTGTGGCGTGGAAAAGAGGAACACGTTAAGATAGCCAGATACATCGTCCAACGTGTTGGAGAAACCACACCAAAGATGTCAAACGTTGGACTTGCATTAAGTGACGAACACCGGTAGTAAGAGAGAAGAGCTATTTCCTTCGGCCTAAATTGGCCATATAATACATTCACTACCGCTCGTTTCAAAAACGTAGGTCTGTGAACATTTTACATTGCACTACTGCCGTATGTCACATGAACTAACACGTGTTATTTGCAAATAACTCGGCAAGTGGGACATAAACATTACTGATGACTTCACTGAATTTAATTTGGTAAAGTGTGATCGCGTATATGAATGTCATTCAATAATACGATTTCAGAAAAGAATCAAGATAATATTTACTGCTTAGGCAAAGAACAATGTAACATAAATAAATTTTATAGGAATATCAGTTGCACCATTCAATACAAGTAAACCAACATTAAATGTACACTGGTACAGACACAGTCTGAAAAACCAGCAATCGCCACCACAAGTACCAGTAAAGAGGCCTTGAATGCCACTGTAACGACTAAGAGGTTCACAGCTTCACTACTAACCAGAAATATGAGTACCTAGCATTAAAAAACAATGGAGCCCCGCTTAATCTTAGAGCTCCGAGGCCCCAAAATATGTTGTCACCATTATTACAACCCGACAATACCGAAAAGCAACAAATATGTTGGTTATGTTTAAACATCTCAACAATTTACAACGAAACTCAAGGCAATTTCGTTGGTCAAGGCCAACAGAAGTTAAATGCATCTTAAATGTCCTTGCTATATGGCTTTAACTCCAGCCCTGACGGCCCAAAAGGAGGTAAGTGTAAGATACTTCCTTAGCTTGCTAACATGGCATGCAGCCTCGATAGGTCAAACTGAAGAGGTTTTCAATAGTATATCACTACAATTATTGCCCCGATGAGCCACAAAAAGAAACAAATTAAGATAATTTCATTGGTATGCGACTCCATTTACTGCCCCGATTGACAAAAAAAAATTAAATACACAGGTTTTCTTGGTATACGACTTCAATCGCAACCCCAATAGGCCAAGAAAGGAATATTGGTATGTGTCTTCTGTTAAAGCCTCTATGGCCTTTAATGGTAGGTATACCATACACGCCTTAGTATAATACTATAACGTATTGGACGGGAAAATATTAAAATAGCACATCCTCCTTATAATAAGATTTTGTTTACAGTCCGTTAGGAATATAATGGAATTTATAATAAAATGTGTCCTTACTGCAGGTCTTTGTTTGCAACCCAGATAGTCTAAATGTGATAAAAAAAAAGTGATTGACATTGCTGAATGATATTATTTGCAGCCACTTCCTAGGTATTTACAAGAGGTTAAATCGTAATATGCGTAGCAGTTGAGGTATTCTTAGGCAAGTAGCGGACTGATAAAATAGGGCTTTATTTGCAATAAGTGGAAATATGCTTTACAACACTACATAGGTCTTCATTAAATTATATCAAAGGCGTATAATATTTACAGAGAAAATGTTTCTTAAACATGTAGGAGGAGCATTTTTTTCACCGTATGTAATTGCTTGCGGTATCATCCACCTGACATTGTATTGTGTGTGCTGAACGCCTCGTGAACAAAATATTACTACTTAGCTTGGTATCATTTGATGTCAAAATACAGATTTTAAAATAGCAACTCTATTTATTGACAGTAAAAGTGAGCACTAACTAACAAATGCCTATACAAACTATGACTGAATAATATTGTACTTAATATTTAAAACACAGCATTAACGTCCTGTGTTCCTTTATGTTGAACAGCTCTAAGTGGCCTAACAGAAAACGTAGGCTCAGTGTTGCGTTGTAATGAACAAATGGTTTTTAGCTATAACTTGAACATAATATAGCGTGACTGTGTAAGGAATGTACTTCCATTACGTTTAGGGGAATAATATATCAGTGCCTAAACAAGACAACAGTTTCATGGTAATATTTGTGATAACCTATGCTATTACTTTTTATGAAGTGTTGTATTATATTAACACTAGAAGAATGATACGTTAATATCTGGAACGAGGCTAAATATAACACAAGTACAGTATATAAAAAACAGCAGTGGCCGATGGAAAAGCATTACATTTCTTTTCCTACACGTTTTCCTTGCATTCGCCGCGGGGTGTATTTATGAAATAATTTGACAACTGTACTAAATAGCAATATTTAGGTACTTCCTACATAACTCACAAAGATATTCGTCGTCAATGTTTTCATTAATGGTGTCATTACACGCAATGCAAGCTTCGGTGTGTGTCCAACGTTGGCACCCATCACACATAACCTAGTTGGAACCGGTTTCACCTAACCCGCAGAACATGCATAAATTTATAACACTTTCCGATTCTTTAAGAATTAGCATCTATATACACTCCCTGTACCTTGCAACATCGAGTTTCTCAGTAAAAGTCTTTCCCGTTAATAAGTTCTCGGCATAATAAATGACGAAGACTCCGCAACTATAACTGTCTTCCTGCATGTGATATTCTATCTCCTCGCATATTCTCCACTTGGTTGTATCTAACAAGGTTCTGTTGTCAATATACTGCAAAAATGATAAGAAGGAATTGAGCATTGATTGTTTCTCCATTGGGATTCTGAGAGAATCAAAAACCTGCAGGGATATTTGCTTTATATTAGCAGCTATGGGAATCCAATGATTTCTATTTAAGTTGTAAGGCATCAGAATTAGATTGATGGAACTAAATTCGGTCTTTTGCAATATCTTACGTTTTGGATTTTTGTTATTTTTCCCAAATATATCAAGAGTTATATCACAGCCTAAAATTAGCACATCTTTCCTTCCCGAACGACGCTTATTTAACCACTTATTTCCGAAGTGTTCTGTAGGAACTGTTCCACAGTTTACAAGTAAGTGCAGAACAAGCGTTGCCTGTTACCAAATGCGCTATAAAATAAACTCTACCTATTTCAGGTAGGTAATATTTGGGTTCCTTGAGCAAGCCATTGTGGAAACAGGCTGTAATCTTAGGTAAGAAAATGCTATATGATGTTGGATGGGCAAATATATTTGAAGCTTCAGTACAATTCGTCTCCGAGTGTGTGCTTGTCCGGCACAGAGTCTGTTTGTTTGGAAACTACTACCAGTTCTTTTTCGGCCGACAATTTTAACTGAAGTCTATTTGCGAAAGTTTTACTAGTCCTTCAGTTCTTACTGCTTGTATGATTTCAGGCAACTCAGTGGTTGCAGCTGTTCGTGCGGAATCCTCCAACACTGCTTGGACATTAACATCAGAAATAGTTGTGTTTACTTGTGAAGTATGGGGTAGGCTACGCGTTTCTCAGTAGGGTAGTTTCCTGGTGAAGAGAACCGTAAGTCCGTGGTGATCTGGGAAACACTGCCAACTCCGGTCGATTCCAGGAACTGCACGGAATGTGGTTGACATATTGCAGCACTCCCTTCGGAATTGGAATTTTGTAGTACTTTCATATTATTACGCATTTTTTCGATTGTTGTAATGTTGCGAAACTCTCTTTTAAAGTACGTGGTAGAAAGTTGAACTCGTTTTGACCACCTTTCCTCGAAATTTGGGTCATCCACGTCGTCCGACAATTCAGGAACACTTTTCGCTCTACATTTACGTTTCAAAGGGACTTTGGGTATGCTGTACTGGTATGCCTTGCACTTCGCCATAATACGTTCATGGACCTTCGCGATAAAACGACCAGCTAAATTTCTTAAAGTGTGTCCAAGTACGTTAGATTTAACTTCTCCCATCCAGTTTTCAACAATGGCATTTCTGAATCGCAATGTGGCTACTTTTTGTTTGCTAGGGATTAAAGCAGATCATAACTGAATGAAAGGCATGTAAAGTCTTAAAATATAATCAGCGAATTCAGGACAATAATAGTCGTTATTAATGTACGGCATGTGGCTATCGGATACCGACTGAAGTGATTTGTCCACCTTTTCGTTCTCAGTGCTGAAAAATTTGAAATACGGACTGTCTAAATAAATAGTGCCTGTAAGTGTTTCCATACCTACGCCATTAAAATCTGTTGTTTCCTCTGTTGTACCATCATCAAAGGAGTGGGGATCCTTGGCAAAGATGTTCTCTATAGCTTCCAGAACTTGCGCGGTTACGTATTCAGATTTAAGTACCAACATTAGCAGACGGGAAGTACACAGCATGCTGTTCTGATCGGAAGTCATTACAAGCGTAGCCATTGTTTTCATTATGAAATACTTTAGATTTTTTTTTTTTTAAACTCTTTGTAATGCTTGAGAAACCATTTTTCATTAAGTGACTACAGCAATAATGAATAAATGTAATTTTCTTTACTTCAATTTTAACTACTTTGTCGTATAGGTATTGGTACGTTAAGTCTAGGTACCTCGATAAATCCATGTCGTCCCAAGCGTAAATGAAGCCCTTAATTAAGGCCCAGCTCCAATCTACGACTACGCGCCCGCAAACAGGCCACCTACGCATATGTTTCTTCATTGCGAACTTAAACAATAAGAAATCTTCAATGTTTTTGAAGTTATGTTGACATGTCAGCATTTCGAAAATAGGAAGAATACTACCATTAATGTGAACTACGCCAGCATAATAAAAATGATTTTTCCCGATTCAGTATTTCGCACAGCAGCACCTGTAGAATCAAAATGAAATACCACAATATTCTCGTACCCGAAGTGTTGAAGAAATAAGTCAAGTTGTTGAGAGCTCATTAAATAAACTGTAAAAGGAACGCGGAATAGCTTAATATAATGTTTGTCATCTGCAGGTTGAACACGGAGCCGCAAGAGCACGTCTATCTCGTCGTCTCTGTGGTAATCATTTTCGGACAACATTTCCCAGCGCGCTTGCTTTAGAACATTTAGTGTTTTAATGCCCTGCATATTTCTACCCGACAGTCTAGTGCCCTATGCAGAAAGAATTAGCTTCATTCTGAGTTGGCTAGGGGTTTCATGCTACACATCTTTCTTAGCCTGTTTTCTCTCATTTCCCCGAAGTTGTGTTAAAGCAACGTAATCACCGCTATGATCCTCTGTCACATTGCCCATACTGTGTATATCTATGTGGATGTTTTGTTCACTTAAATTGACATTGAACCTGAAAGTTTTGCACATCCGCGGTTCATTTCCATATTTACACACAGCATACCCGACCCAATGGGTATTACCTATCTCTTTAAAGCCCTTCAAACGTAGTACACAATATTTTTTTAACTTATCACACATCCCCACCTTAATATCTTTGCGAAGGATTTCTTTGTTTAGCACACCTACCTTGCTACCATCTCTACTTTCCTTCGTACGTCTTGTATTTTTTTTAAGTCCTCCGTTTCTGTGTTTTCGGTACACTTGCAACTTCCAGTAGTTGTAGCTTTATAAATAGCATCACTTTCTTCTATATCTACGGAAACTTTGAATTATTTTTGAGTAGCAGAAGACTGAGCGCCCGCAATACCCGTATACAAAAAATGAGGCATTCCCTAAACGTTTGACTCGACACTTCTCTCACCTATGACTTACAGGCTGCATGCGGGGTC
This sequence comes from Clitarchus hookeri, assembly GCA_002778355.1. Taxonomy (NCBI): domain Eukaryota; kingdom Metazoa; phylum Arthropoda; class Insecta; order Phasmatodea; family Phasmatidae; genus Clitarchus; species Clitarchus hookeri. The sequence continues at coordinate 115,945 of NQII01005402.1, forward strand.
AACACAAAGTCGTACTCAGGTTTAATTTACGCACACTTACGTTTATTTGGTACGAGACCTATCCCCTTTTCCTATCTGTCTGAACTGCTGGGTTAATTCTAACGCGTTCTACAGACGTTCTGGCGAAAGGCTTGTGTTGGGGGGGAAGGTTCTTGGCGGGTTGCTGTGTTTACCTCTGTGTTGGCTGTGGTGCGTTGTCCTCTCTCTCTCTCTCTCTCTCTCTCTCGGGTTGGTGTCCTGGTGTATCTCTTCGGCTTCTGGCGGGAAGTCCGGGCTCGTATCCCGGGATGTGTAGTCTCTCGCTCTCTGGTTCCACCTCCACTCGCGTCCCGTCCCTCTCCCGATCATAACTCGTACATCACTGCCTGGTACTCGCTTTGTCTTCCCTATATATAGTTCTCTCGTGGTACTTCCCCTGAAGCCCGGTGGTTTCCCTAATTCTGCGGGGGAGATGAGAAAGGGGGGGTGGGCGCGTGCTGTGCTTCCCCGGCTCGGGGGGGTTCCTTTGCTCGTTACTGTCCCCGGGGTGAGAGGTGGTGGGTGTGGCGTCCTCGGGGAATCCTAGGGTCATTACCTCAGGTTGCTCCCCTGCGCGGGTATCTAGCGTCGTGACTAATCTAAGTATGAGCGATTCGCGTCACGTTGAATAACCGGCAAAACGACAATGCATGGTACCAGTAACTTATTTTTAAGTATTCTCGTACTTTTCTTCGCAACACCTTCTGAGACATGGCCGCAATTTTTGATTCTACTGTAAGTGAAAGAGCATNTTCTGAGACATGGCCGCAATTTTTGATTCTACTGTAAGTGAAAGAGCATTCTCTGGGTGCGGATTTATACCAACACGCGGGTGGAACGCATTCACTTCGCTACTGCGGCTCTCTTGATGTGAAGTGTCTGAAGTACCACAGTAATTAAGGAAAACACTTGCTACAGTATCCGAAGTAACTGTATTTTGATGGTTAACGTAGCTGACATTGGATAAAAGGTTTTCATGCGACGGTAAGGGGGCTTTGGCCGACAATTCTGAACTATATCTACTTGGATGTTAAGATGACGATGCGTACTACTTTCATCGGTTTCCGAACGCAGACTCCTGCTTGAGAAAAGTTTAGCACACACGTTCGTTACGTACGTGATATTGTTGGCCAAGCATTTAGTATGCAACTCAGGTAAAATTTGTGTTGCAAATTGAAGTTTGTTGGCAGAAGAACTTGCAAAGGTTGTGTCATGTTAAAAGATGACCGCTCTTACTTCATCGTCTGGTATGTTAAACCTTCCTTTTTTGCCTGGCTTCTTGTGCTTTGGAACTACACTTTCAGCTTTGCATTCACGCTCATCTTTATCGGAATTGTAATCTAACTTTTCACGCAACAGAAGGGCGAATGAATTTTGCAGACTTAAATTAAAAACCTAGTTTTTGGAACCCAATGGCCTACTAATTACCATGTTGGTTTGCTTACAACTGCTTCCAGAGTTTTCAATTTTCTCTTGTTGGAGTGAAGGCCGACACTCACATGTGGAAGCATGGTACGTGGACCTATACCCGCAGTGAGTTTTTTCCGGTAGTAAGAATGATCCAAGAGGCTTGGTACGGTACAACGAAGGTACTGCCGGCGACTTGTTGACTTTTTCTTTGTGTCGCTTAAAGTAATGCTGGACATTCGCGAAGGCATGTTAGCTACCGCAGCTGCGAATTTCCGCACGCTGACTGAGAGCGCATGACAGATGGGAAAGGAAACTGGTTTTGTTTTTAAAATTTGGGACATGTGATTTCTCATTACATTTCCGAAATAAATGTAAGTCTCCTTCTCCGGGTCTTTCCCATACGCTAAGGATGTAGCTATTGCGGCAGCGTAGACCCCACAGTCTATCGTATTATGTTGCTCCTGGACGTTATGATATACAATTGGTGAATTCCTAGGATACAAAAGACCAATATACGTAGCTGCAGATTTCGCCAAGTTACTTTCGTTCAAGTTGTCGTAGACGTGAACAACATTTCCATCAAAAAGTACGGTAATATAATGACCCGCATGTATGCTGTCAAAATAAAATAAAATTTGAATATGTTTCTCGATATTAGGAAGATCTGCTGCGCACTCCATTGCAAAAACTGCGTCGACTGGCAACATAGATTTACGTGCAGTTTTGTTGAACACAGATGGAAAATCATTTATATGATCCGACAAGAGTTGCTCACCCAGTAGAATACTCAAGTACTTTTCCGAAGACATGTCGTGCAGTGGTGAATCTACAAAATTTGTTCCTTTCTTTGCAGACATAGCAAGATTGTAATTATCGCCTACTTAGATGTCAAGTAAAATCGAAAAGTACAAATGGTTGAAAATACGCGAGCCACAACAGCTAACCGATATGGTGTTAAATTTTAATCTGTCTGTATCGAAACACCAGAGATGGAATTACAATTTATGAAAGTGAAATACGTAAAGGTAGATCTTACACACATAAATTACAAACCTGGTAGCAGGGACTCAAAGATGTTACACTACTTACCAACTGATACATCTGTCACCGGCCACAAGCTCTGCAGGAATGGAATAGCTCAAGGTAACTGCAGTGGAATGACTTTGGGATTCCCCGCAGACAAAGGTCCTGCTGTAAAGTCCTAGGGCACTGACTGAACATGTGCCCATCCTCAGCGCAATACCCACACGTGGGCTGCTCCGCCTGACATTGTGCCACAATTTGGCAGAAGCGCTGACATTTGTAGCACCGCAGGGGTGCAACTCGTCCATCAACCTGACAGCAGCTGAAGCCAATATAGACTGTGCCAGCTATGACCAGCGGAGGGCGGGGGTACACTGAATGACAGCTCTCACGTCACCGGCTATCTGTTTTCTGAATCGCCTCTGTATTCGGAGTCCTTTCACGAGGAACTCACGGGATTGGGGGTCAACAGTCAAATTTTTGCCCAGGAGGGCCTCCACTAGCTTTTCTGACGTGGCATATCCCTCGGGGATATAGTGAATTATCACAGAAGGATCAAGTTTCTCGAGCTCACGGGCACGCATTATTTCTGGCTTCGCCTCGACAATCTGCTTTATTGCCACCAGTGTGGCCTCGTCACCAGCATCTACTGCCAGCCCCCCTTCCCCCCAGCTATAGGGCGGATGCCCTGGATCCGGAGCGTGCTCTCTTCCGGAGCAAGCTCCTTCAACAAAGCAGCCCGGGTCTCAATAGCCGGGGTGGCCGCATCCGCTGGGACGATGAACACCGTCCGCCTTGGCACTACCGGTTTCTGGACTGGTGGTGGGGTCGTCTCTGTGGACCCATGCTTGTCCCACCACCCAACACCTCTGCATGTGACGCAAGTCCGGGGTTACCCCTTGGCCGGGCCTCCTTTGGAGGTTCCGGCTTTGGGGAAGCCTCCACAGCCTCTACTCGCCCTTGGAGGCGCAAGTTGTTGTACAACATCTGGTTCACCAGTGAGTGTAGCCTGTCTATTGTTGGCTTAACCGCAGTTAAGGCCTACTCTCGGGCATCCACTGGGAGCCCTCCGAGGAGGGACCCAATGGACGAGAGTAAGGAGACAGCATCCCGGTGAGGCTGCAGTACATCCAACATGGGCAATCTAGATGCCCCTGCCTGTCTTTTGCCACGTTGGCCTTGACTGGCCCTCTCAGTCGCGGCCGTGACACTGTTAGAGTGCCCGACCTCAGGTGGCAGGAACACCTGCCCAGAACTTAAAGGTGCTGTGACCGCATTGGGAGCCTTCGCGGAGGCCACCTTGGTCCCTTCCCTTTGTCTCTCTTGCATGTTTTCACTCTGCGTTGTAGTGCAATTGCTGGCTCCTGTCGTGTTCCTCGATTCAATGTCTTTCGGACTACCCTTCCAGCCTGTGCCTCTGCTCAGGCCAGGAGGGGACGCCACCGCGACCAACTTGGAAGGTCCTCCATGCTGGAGCGATGAGCCCTCTCCTACACACTGCGATTTCTCTCCCAGCTGGAAGCGGCGACGAGTTTTTGCCGATTCCACACGTGTCCAGCTGTCACCCCCACTGCAGCTAGCTGTTATGTCGGCTCCACTCATGCTCTCCACATTCTGTCCTTGGAGGGGCGGGGAGGAGAGTGTTCCTCCCTAGCCCGACCCCTTCCTCCATTATTATCATATCTCTTCGCCGTGCCAGCGTTGGATGAGCGCCGCTCAGGGGCTGACTCTGTCCGGTTTTGGCGGCACACCGGGTGGTCCCGGGCCGACTTACACACTGGCTTTGTTGCCCCTTCCATGCCGCTAGGAGACGGATCTTCCGGTCGGGGCCCCCTCCAGTCACTGACCTTAGCCATGGTTGGGCTCGCTTGCTCCAAATTCTATTCTTCGTATGCGGTTCGAGGGTTCAACAATCACAAACCCTCGCCAGATACCACAAATGCACCCAGGCGTGTCAAGCTATTCACTTGGCGCAACCACAAGGGAGGTGGGAGTCTTGAGGACGGAGTTACCCCAAGAAAACCCACGAAGGATAGTGACATGTTTTCCGGAACATGTCCGGCTCTCCATATCTCCTCCCCTCTTCTACCTGATCCACAATGGTATAACAAGAGACATCTTTCTGAGCCTTAAGAAACCATATCATAGACAGTCCGGCACCACCACCAAGGTCTCAGGGAAAACATGCCCCTCCATCCAATTGCCACATACAATTGGACTTCATAGGACTGAGCTCACAACTGCCGAAACAGCTGTGGTTATCCGTATATGGGAAATTCCACATTGAGGGAGGGTCTTCTACCCCACGGGGAGACTCCAAATTGTACCCTCAGCAACTAGCTATCAGACAAACCAGAATATTCACCCTACAGAGCGAGGGAGCAACATGGATGTGCTCGCAAGTTGGCGGCTGCACACATAACCCGACCGTCTCCCAAGAATTTCTCCAAAGGGCCGGTTTACAGAGCTCCTGCCTCTGGGCGCTTTCTTCCGTCCATGTCGAACGACTACTATCAAGATTGACTTGAAATCGTACTTTCCTCGTTTCAAGAACACCCGAGTATTAACAGCCCAGTTTTACTACCCTGCAGCTTCAGACGGGCCTGTGGGCCCAGAGTGGCGGCATACAGGGTAGATCCGCACAGCCAGGTCCCCGAGCTGAATCTAGTCACCTTGCAAGGGGACACCGGGTAACAGCGCGGCTCGCGCACGTTCTACGGTATGGAGCCGGCTCATGACCTTCTTGGCATATTCCGACAGTGATGTTCTCGCTGCAGAATTTATCACAGCCAAGCTGAAATCAAGTCCTAGTAGCAGCAGTTTCCATCTCAGCTGCTCCCTGAGGTCTTCGAAGCGCTCACAATCATAAAATACATGCTCCATCGTGTGCGGCATTAGACAATCATCGCAGAGAGGATCATCACGGAGGCCCAGTTCATGAAGTTTTGCCTTAAAGCAGCCATGTCCTGAGAGGAATTGTATCAGTCTGGGGCCTAGATAGAGGGTGGGGTTGCTTAACCCTTTCCCGGACACTGGGAAAGACAGCGTAGGTCATTCGCCCCTTGCAGAGGATGACCATCGGCTTTGCCAGTCGTCGGCAGTTTCCTCCCATGCTACTTCCCAACTCTCCGGATCCAGTTGACCTGTGACCTTTTCCATCACAAGCGAACCCAGCTCGGCTATACGGAGATCCAGTGGGGCCACTCCAGCCAGAACAGTAACGCATCTCTCGAGACAGTGCGATATGCCTTCGTTACTGCAAGCATCGCCGCACGCTGTGCACTCAAAAGCTTTCGCCTTATATGAGAATGACCCACACGCTTATACCACGTAATGGAGCCGTACGTCATGATGGGTTCGAAGACCCCTTTGTACAGACCAAGCAAAGTTTTCCAGTTCAGTCCTCGGTTTCCCGGCGACATCACTCGCAACTTCTGAAAAATTACAACAGCCTTTTGACTCACGTAGGTAACATGCGGAGTGAAAGTCATTCGCTCATCTAGGACTCCAAGATACTTGTAAATCTTTACAAACTCAAGTCTGGCTCCCTTCAACTCCACTTTAGGATAATGTCCGTAAACACCCTTAAACCGTCCCTTTAGCATTATGCACTTGGACTTATGAACTGAAAAGTCAAGCTTCACAGTCCGGGCCCAAGCAGCAACCGAACCCATGGTTGACTGCGCCTTTCTCTCCAACTCGCGTCGGGAGTTACCAGAGATCAGGACTAAGCCATCATCCGCATACCCGAATATTCGACAGTCATCAGGCGACGGAAGGCGTAAAAAGCTGTCAAACAGGATGTTCCAGAACAAAGGTCCGAGGACTGACCCTTGTGGGCAGTCTTTGGTCAGTTCCTTTTAGACTCTGGAATTTTTCAGGACTATTACACCTTTTCGGTCCGTAAAGTAGTCCTGTATCAAACGGTAGAGATTGCACGGACACTGCATGCGCTTCAATGCACATAGTATCTCTGGATCACCAAGCGTTGTCAAAGGCACCGCTGATGTCCAGAAACACACCCATTACGTACTTGGTAGTGGCACCATCTAATGCAGCGCGAAACGCATAGAGGGCATCGTCAGTTCCTATGCCACGTCGGAACCCATACTGATTTGCAGCAATCTTGTGATTGCAGTCCAAATAGGACGAGAGCCGCCAGTTTACTACTTTCTCCAGAGCTTTTGCCAAAGATGACAATAGAGAGAGGGGCTGGTAGGAAGAAACTGAACCGGGGTCCCTCCCTACTCCCTTGTATAGGGTTCGTACAAGCCCTATTTTCCAAATCTTAATGAATTTTTCCTGCGCTAGGCAGTCATTTGCCAGGGTAACAAAATGTTGTTTTAGTCTGGGAAATGCTCGTTTGAGCACTTCAGCAGTAATGCAGTCAAGTCCTGGGGCTCTCCGGTTTCCCAACTGGTTCAACGCATCAGTCATTTCTTCTTCCGTGAATGGGACAGTGTCCTCTTCGCCCGGAGGGAGGGACATCATCTCCCTAGCACGCCCATGCTCAAGCTCCTCTCCAGTTGGATCTTCACTGGGGAGCAGCACATCTAGCAGATGAACTGCATCTTCAACACTATCCAGACCGTGGCGTCCGTCCACAAGGACATTGTTCTGTGGCTCCTCTGCTCTCAGTTACCCAGATGCTACACGGTATACAATTCCCCACGGGTCCTTGTTACCTTTGGTCTCTACATATGACCGCCATGATTCCTCTCTGGCTTCACGAACTTTGTCGAAGTACTCACGACGCATCCGCTTGTATTGGGCCACAGCCTCAAGCCGGTCGTCACCACGCAAGCGCTGCGACTGTTTACGCGCATCACGCACATCCTTGCGGAGTACATCAATCCCATCTGTCCACCAGGAGTTCCCACGGGGCCTGGGGTCTCGCTTTTTCAGTACCTCCTCAGAGGTGTTCTGAATAATCAGAGTGAGAGCCTCCGCCCTCTAATCGACCAAAGTCGAGGACAAGGACAGTGACCGCGCAGCTGTGTGTTTCAACAGTGCGCGATCGTAGACTCGCCATTCTGTACCCCGGTGAATGTAACAAGTCCGAGGGACTGTAACCACATCTGTTTCACTCCGCCTCCCTGGGGATATCTTACATAATATGCCAAAATTCTTGAAAAGTAACTCGTGAGAGAATAGGGAATACCACACTTTATTCTGATTTCTGTTCAGTTAAATGGCAAAGTCAGAGTCTATATTTTACGGTTTATTCTTTTTCGAAGTCGGCAGACCTAAAATAGTTTTTTTTTTTAAATTTAAAACAAGTTTCAATATAAAAAAAAATTCCTTTTAGTTAATTTTTTTATTAATGCATAAGAAACTGCACTGCTTACTTGATTAAAACTTTCGTAATTCATCAGAAGCAAAGCAAAATAATATGTTGTGAAAAGTTGTAAAAAAAATAGAACACTTTTTTTTTTTTTGACATTTTTCTATTACTACGCAATTGACATGTTTGGTACACGTCTTTTATAATAAGCATTTTATCATATACAATTAGTCAAGTGTATATATGTACTATTGGTTTTTAGAATGTCAGATTTGTAATTTAGTCAGACAAATCTAATGCATTGTACATTGCTCTGACAAAAATCATAAGTTGTCGCCAAACAACACAAGGTCTTTTCTTATCAAATGACTGTTAGCGTTGCTGCAGTTCACAGAACTAGTTGGCGAAATAAAAGGTACATGTTTTTAGAATGAGTGTCTTTGTCCGTGATCGTCTCCAACGTGTGTATATTGAGTAGCGGACTAATGATTAATTTTAAGTTAGGGAGGTTACATATTATAAAGATTCGGCTGGGTGGGGTTTCTGCGTACCAGGATTTAATTTAGGCTGCGTTGAATTCACAGTTTTTATTTGTGGTGTTCTGTGATTAGGGCATGTAGTGTTGAATAGTTGTTTGAATGTCGTCTTGCATACACGACGAAAGGCAAACTCTGCAGATTTTCTCTCTTGGAATGTCCGCTAGTTTTCATGGAGTCGTTTTTGTATTTTCGTTGTGGAGACTTTCATTGAAATATTGTTCGTTTTAATTGTTGCTTTTGGACGAGGGTGTATTAGCTGCTGACCTTTATAATTCTTCAAATATAAAAAAGGAGATTTAATGATTTTGTTTAGAGACTTGGCGGTATATTGTCAAACTGTATTAGTAGTGCCGTGATCAATGTGGCGCACATACGGGTATTACGCCAAGCTAGGCGGCAAAATTTTTAATCTTGTAAAAACCGAATTTTAAATTAGGTTATTGGAAAATTACGATGATGAGTGCCACGGTTCTTCATGATCTTGTTCAAGCTCCTCTTCTTATGAAACCTCCGCTGAATCGGTGTCGTCGTTGTCAGAGTTACTCAGCTTGATTGAACAATTGCAATTAATCTTTTGTAAAAGCCATCGACTTCTTTCAGGGTGTTGGTCTCATGCTGGTTATGAGCGAGTCTGAGCTTAGCAATAGCCCGTTTATTATATTTAGATTGCATAACTCTCTTGAAAATATTTTGCGAACTTCTGTTGGTAGAGTCTAAAACGCTTACTCTGTACCTCAGTGGCTTCTTCTGAAACAACCCAATCAGCAATAATGATTTTTCTATCAGTTGCACCGTGAACAAATATTTTGTGCATTGTGGGAGTCATAGATAGGATGCCATCGGTGCAGACGTATAATAATGCTTTGCTGTTTCTGAAGTATGCTCAGCAAATTTATGTAAATGGACTTTGTGACCACTTGATATCACTTCTAAAATGACTTTAAGTTGGTAAATCAAATTACAATCAACACCAGCGATTTCCGCAGCAAGCTGTGGATTGTTGGAAAATCTTCTGATTGTATTACCATCATTGGTGTTGCCAAATCCAGCTTAAGCACATCCACTATTAAACCAATTTCTTGTCTGAATTTATTTTGTATTTCTCTTTTACTCTAGTTATCAATGGCTTTGTCACTATCTGTTCTCAACTGCCATTTTTTCACAAGGAGTTTATACGAAGGTGTTATATGCTTTCAAACAAACAGATCCTGGTGTGCAAAATAGACAAGGCAAATGTCACTGCCTCTACAACAACATCCTTTCTGATGGTTTAATCGTTAAATTTCTTCGAGGTTGCGCCACAAATGTAGCACCTCATTGTAAGGTTGTTTGTGTGGAGGCATTACACTCTTTCGCATCTACCGTAGTGAGTGACGTAATATGTTTCACAGAATATGATTGTTCTTTCAGCATAAATTCAGTTTTACGTAAAGAATTTAAGGCGTTTTCTATGTATTCGATTTCTGGTTGAGTAATATCCACAGTTTCTTTCACAAATCGTATCGTAATAGGACAACAATATCGTGGCGAAGATGGGGTTGGGCTCTGCCATATAACTTTATTTTTTTTGTAGCACAAACCAATTGCAGGGGCACGAAGATACTTTGGAAAATAATGGCAGCAGTAGCATCATTTTGCATCTTTTGTTTGAATTGCGCCTGTTGTGACCCATCACAACCCCACTTGCAAATCAGCTCTAACGTGTTACGTTCTTCTGGACTTGTCATATAAAAACCTCCTCCAAATATGTTAATAATCTTGTGATGGTAATTATGCAGTTTAGGGGATTGTCTGCAAAAAAAAAACCCCCCAAAAAGTGGTATATTTCCACTCTACATATTATGCAGAACACGAATATACTAGGAGCATTAACGTCAGATTAATTTTGTAATATGTGCCCACCTAACCCAACAGAACCTAACTCCACAATGAGTGAATCACTATTTTACATTTTTAAACTAACCTAGGATTGTTGAGTTTTAAACTAACCTAGGATTGTAGGGTGTTAATCTGACCTAGGATAGTAGGGTTTTAAACTAATATACAAATTTTGTCAAATCTAGGATGTTAGGGATTTAAAGGATTTGTAAAATACACAGAAAAATATAAATTTACTCACCTAGGTAGCTGCGAGTACAATTCGTCTGTCCTCGGCCAATTCAACTGTTGTACACCTTACCTCACTCGACGAAACAAGTAACACCCGCCACATAGGCAAATATTATGCACAGAAGCACACGTTCATAGGCGAAAATACGCACAGAAGTACTCGTTATTGCACTCTCAGATTTTAAATCTGTCAGATTCGGACGTTACAAGTCGGGCCCGCAACAACACAACCGCACTGTTTCGCATCTTAACGGCAACTGAAATTCAATGACGATGGCGTATAAAAGACCGCTACGATGACGCCAACGACCTACAGCCAAAAGGTGACCGCACGATGCCGAAAATCACCAAATATTAAGGCGTCCAACGTAAAAAAAGAGGCGGACTGCTTGTACTATTAACTATTTTATTTAATACATTCTATTTATTTTAACATTACGCCCTCCTGAATATCGACGGCCGGTAGGTAGCGTGGGAAACAGTGTTTCGCACCCATTAAACATGGTGACCGATGTAAACACACTGGTCAAACTGCTCGTACATTTGCAATTTTGTTAAATTTTTTTAAATATGTTTTACTTATTATAACATGACCCCCTCTCAAATATTAACATGGTAAGCTGTGCAGAACCCATTAATGCTACTTTTGTTGGTCTAGGATGTTTCGTTCAGAAAAGCCCCTAAACTACATAATTACCCTTGAGACAGTATAGTTAAGCAAATGTTGTAGATTTACTTCAGCGCATGTTTCACACACTTCACATGACTCTTTAAGTGGATGGCAGTAATTTTTTGCTTTTTGAAGCAAGCTATAACTTTGATATAACATTTTATTGGTGCTCGTAACTAGCTCGTATTGTCTGCAAGAAAGATCAACTTTGAGACTTTTTGTACGCTTTCTTTTACTTCGTAGCTCGCTTTGGATACCTAATTATTTCTTTCAGTATATTGGAAGCATCTCTCTTTCCAGAAGTTTGTAATTTTGTCTGCGCAGTATGCATCAATATGTCATCTGGAGCAGTACGGAGTTCTACTGTTTTCTTCTTTTACTTCTTTCACTTAACTCTGTGAATGATTTTGTTGGTCGGCCCAATCTATGCTGCTGCAATGTTGGTATTTCAAATGTTTTCTGCAGCCATTCATAATTATTTTTAAGGAGTGTTTTTTCCTTTTTATCTACTTTCTTCCACCTTCACTTAAATTCAGATTTTATATACGAAAACGTTTGCTTCAAGTTCTTTATTTGATCTTAAGAGAAGTCTTCATAATTAAATGTATGTTTCCAAATATTGCAATTTTTCATCAAGATTGGGTAAGTTTAGCTGTTGCGTTTTGTCATACAACAATCTTTGTGTCACTACTCTAACTCCAGAGCCACCAGATGGTCCTTAAAGACCAAGTTAAAGTACTTTTAATTTAAAATCAAAAGTTCCGTAATTTCTCACTATCATAATAATTGACCCTTACAACGAGAATTTGCGGGTATCTGCGACTAATTTAAAAAAGATTCTATTGTACGAGGTCTTTTCTTTCAACTGGGATGCACCGTGAAGTACTATAAAAACCCTAAAATACACCAAAATGTGGTTGAAAATTTAAAATATTGAAGCTCATTTTTAATCAGTTAAAATATAATTCTTATTTTAATAAATAAAACAATAACTACTTAAAAAGTATGTGTTGTTACCTGCTTCTTCTAAATGCATGACTTTATTCTTGAAGAAAAACACTGAGCGAAAAATATTCACTGTTGAACTGAGACAGTTACGCTTAGACTGCCGAGAATGTTACGTACACTTACAGTGACAATCAAGTTTCTGTGAAATTGACTTTTGACCGCCTAGATCGCTACAATACCTTATGTGCGGCGGCTTGTAGCATGCCCAACTATTGAACTACACATCCTGCTGCGATATTCTATGCTTGGAAGTTGGCTTGTGGTTTTGAGAAGTCTGGATTTGATTTTCGTTGTCAGTTTTCTGGCTGAGAAAAGAGGGGAAATATTTTTACTTGCCAAGCTTCTGTCTACGGCTAGTTCCAAGTGGGTGTTTGTGTTCCTATTTTTCTGAACTGCCAATATTACTGCATAAACAGGAGCAAGTTGGTTATCTATTGCTGCAAGTTTGTCTTTGGTTTCAGACCAATGTTTTCTGTTATTTGCTCAATCAACATACATCTCTGCATTTCTAAAGTAACGCGTTAAGTCCTTGATATTCTGTTAATTTGTTCTAATATTATTTCTGCTTCTGCACCTCCATTTCCACTTGCATTAATTACGTATTATAATTATAATAACCAACACCTGCAATTAGGCTACTGCCTGGTGGCGAGCTCTCTCACCTCTTCCCTACCTGACCAATAACCTCTTCCATGCTCCTCTCCACCTCCCGTACTGCTGCAGCATATTCTAACTTAGGCCGTATCATTGTGCCATATGCCTTCTCCTTCACCTCACTGCTGACTCCCTTCAGCACTCTTCCCAACATACCCAAAGCCCTTCTTCCCTTTGCAACCACCTTCTCTACCTTTTTTTCCATCTGAAGTCTCCATGCAATAGAATCCCTAGATACTTATATTCTGCTTCTTCTTCTACCTCTTACTCCTCCCATCTGTACATGTCCCTGCTTACCACCTTCTTCCTTGTAAACCTCACTACCTTAGTTTTTCTTAAATTTATCTTCGTTTTATTCTCCTTGGTCCACAAGCATATGCTGTCAAATGTCTGCCTGCAAGTTTTCACCCCCTCCCACCACTGCATACAATACACAATCATCTGCAAACAATCTTATTTTTCTCCTAATCCCTAAACCAGGGGTCGGCAAGTATTTTCAAATGGGGTCCGAATAAAAAAATGTTATTGAGGTCCAGAGAAAAAAAAACATAAGTACGTATAACTTTTAAGTATAAATTTTTACATACAGCTAATTGCATTACAATAAAATAGAAAAGTATATGTAATGTAAAACAGAAAAGGCAGGTATTTGTTGGAAAATTAATGCGAAAAATTACACTTGCGGTCTTGAGCCCGTTTTTTATAGTTTGGTTCACGTGGCGAACAGCTTATGCGAAGAGTGTCTTCAAGGTGGGCGTCCATTAATCTCAAACAATATTTGTTCTTCAAAAAATTCATTTTGGAGAAAGTTGTTTCACATACATGTGGAGCCGAACATAGTAGCCAGGTTAATCGCTAGTTTTCTGCAGGTTTCATACTTTTCTACATGTTTGCCCCAAAATTCTTCAGGGGATGCAGTTTTGTACATTTGCAACGAAATATCTTCTTTCAAGTCAATTATCTGCATTTGAAGTAAAGGTTTTTCAAGACTGAACAACTTCGCAGCCACATCAGTCCATTCTGCAGCTGGAACTTCATAAGGCAATTTAAAGAATTGAGACAACTTACCTATCTCTGCAAAGTCTTGGAATCTTGCTTCAAATTCCTTCCCAAGATCTGACATAAAACTTAAGAACACTGCAGTGTGTATTTCGGAATTCTTTTTTTTATATTCAAGAATTGTTGGAAAATAAATGAATTCTTGATTTGCAATATCTTTTTCAAAGATATCCAGGTTGCGACGAAAAGCAGACTCACTTTGTATCAGATCACATATTAATTTCCCATTTGTAACTCAATGTTGAGCGCATTTAAATATTTCAGAATGTCTTTCAGGAAAGCCACAGCTAACACATTGTCCTCGTTTGATAGGAACTCCAAGTGCTCCTTGCCCTGTGTACCAAAGTTGACTAAGAAGGAGGTCTCTTGTTCATTTGCCAGAAACGTTCAATAACTTGACCTTTACTTAGCCAACAAACATTGTTGTGTTGCAGTAAGTCAAAATACTCTGAATCACATTCAGATAGAAACTCCTTGAATTGTCGGTGCTGAAGAGCAGAAAGAGACCTCATAAATTTGATCAACTTCATCAAGTTGTCCATTACTTTTTTCAGAGTAGCACTACGTTTTCCACAAAGGGCTGTCTGGTGAATTATGCATTGATAAGATAGTAGCCCAGCATTTTTATCCCTGATTCTCTTTATTAATCCTTTTTCTGTGCCCATCATTGCTGGGGCCCCGTCAGTTGAAAGAGACACCATTTTATCATAACTGATGTTTGATTTTGTCATGAAATCGTCAACAGCCCTGAATAAATCTTCTCCGCGAGTCTTGCCTTTAAACGGCAATATTGCTAGTAATTCTTCTCTGAATACTTTACTCTCTATATAAAAAAATCTAACAAAAATAGATGTTTGTTCATCATCAAAAATGTCCCACAATTCATCAAGTGCTATGGCGTAGCAAGGCGCCTTCTGCAGTGTCAGCAGCCAAAATTTCGGTTCTTCTTGTATTTCTTCTTGCCGACAATGGAATACTTTGAATTGCAGATAAAACGTCATTCTCTTCAAAAAGTGACGTGGCCACTTCCAACATACATTATTTTACTATCTCAGAGTCTGAGTTTCCATCAATCTTGTCGACAGGCAGGCCGACGCACAGTAGCAGCGTGGCCAACTGCGTGTAGTTATATTTCTGAATTACGTACAGCTGTGCCTCCGAGTCCTTACCTATACACTGTACACCTCGCTGCTGCTGCTGTGGTCCAGCTCAGTACCCATGCCCCTCTTCAACGCCGACCAGTCTCTGGAGCCACTGAACTCTAGCACCTGCAAACACGCATCCTCACCTCTCTGCTGCAAGTGATGATAAATCCAATGCCTGAATGACACTGCATGAAGGATCGTCTGTGAAGAAACACATCTTTCCCCGCTTTTGTGATTCCCGGGAGAAATGGGTTGAGGATTTCCGCCGGGGTACTCTCCTCACCTCTCTGCTGCAAGTGATGATAAATCCAATGCCTGAATGACACTGCATGAAGGATCGTCTGTGAAGAAACACATCTTTCCCCGCTTTTGTGATTCCCGGGGGAAATGGGTTGAGGATTTCCTCCGGGGTACTCTCCTCACCTCTCTGCTGCAAGTGATGATAAATCCAATGCCTGAATGACACTGCATGAAGGATCGTCTGTGAAGAAACACATCTTTCCCCTCTTCTGTGATTTCCGGGGGAAATGGGTTGAGGATTTCCTCCAGGGTACTCTCCTCACCTCTCTGCAGCAAGTGATGATAAATCCAATGCCTGAATGACACTGCATGAAGGATCGTCTGTGAAGAAACACTTCTTTGCCCTCTTCTGTGATTCCCGGGAGAAATGGGTCGAGGATTTTCGCCGTGGTACTCTCCTCACCTCTCTGGTACAAGCTATGAGAAATCAAATGCATGAATGACACTGCATGAAGGATCATCTGTGAAGTAACACATCTTTCCCCTTGTCTGTGATTCCCGGGAGAAATGGGTCGAGGATTTCCTCCGGGGAACTCTCCTCACCTCTGCTGCGAGCGATGAGAAATCAAATGCATGAATGACACTACATTAAGGATCGTCTGTGAAGAAACACATCTTTCACCTCCTCTGTGATTCCCGGGGGAAATGGGTCGAGGATTTCCTCCGGGGAACTCTCCTCACCTCTCTTCTGCAAGCGAATGAAAATCAAATGTATGAATGACACTGCATGAATGATCAACTGTAAAGAAATACATCTTTCCCCTCTTCTGTGATTCCGGGGCGAAAAGGGTCGAGGATTTCCGCCGGGAAACTCTCCTCGCCTCTCTGCTGCAAGTGATGATAAATCCAATGCATGAATGACACTGCATGAAGGATAGTCTGTGAAGAAACACATCTTTCCCTCTTCTGTGATTCCCAGGGGAAATGGGTCGGGGATTTCCGCCGGGATACTCTCCTCACCTCTCTGCTGCAAGTGATGATAAATCCAATGCCTGAATGACACTGCATGTAGGATCATCTGTGAAGAAACACATCATTCCCCTCTTCTGTGATTCCGGGGTGAAAAGGGTCGGGGATTTCCGCCGGGAAACTCTCCTCGCCTCTCTGCTGCAAGTGATGATAAATCCAATGCATGAATGACACTGCATGAAGGATAGTCTGTGAAGAAACACATCTTTCCCTCTTCTGTGATTCCCGGGGAAATGGGTTGAGGATTTCCTCCGGGGAACTCTCCTCACCTCTGCTGCAAGTGATGATAAATCCAATGCCTGAATGACACTGGATGAAGGATCATCTGTGAAGAAACACATCTTTCCCCTCTTCTGTGATTCCCAGGGGAAATAGGTCGGGGATTTCCGCCGGGATACTCTCCTCACCTCTCTGCTGCAAGTGATGATAAATCCAATGCCTGAATGACACTGCATGTAGGATCATCTGTGAAGAAACACATCATTCCCCTCTTCTGTGATTCCGGGGTGAAAAGGGTCGGGGATTTCCGCCGGGAAACTCTCCTCGCCTCTCTGCTGCAAGTGATGATAAATCCAATGCATGAATGACACTGCATGAAGGATAGTCTGTGAAGAAACACATCTTTCCCTCTTCTGTGATTCCCGGGGAAATGGGTTGAGGATTTCCTCCGGGGAACTCTCCTCACCTCTGCTGCAAGTGATGATAAATCCAATGCCTGAATGACACTGGATGAAGGATCATCTGTGAAGAAACACATCTTTTCCCTCTTCTGTGATTCCCAGGGGAAATGGGTCGGGGATTTCCGCCGGGATACTCTCCTCACCTCTCTTCTGCAAGTGATGATAAATCCAATGCCTGAATGACACTGCATGTAGGATCATCTGTGAAGAAACACATCATTCCCCTCTTCTGTGATTCCGGGGTGAAAAGGGTCGGGGATTTCCGCCGGGAAACTCTCCTCGCCTCTCTGCTGCAAGTGATGATAAATCCAATGCATGAATGACACTGCATGAAGGATAGTCTGTGAAGAAACACATCTTTCCCTCTTCTGTGATTCCCGGGGAAATGGGTTGAGGATTTCCTCCGGGGAACTCTCCTCACCTCTGCTGCAAGTGATGATAAATCCAATGCCTGAATGACACTGGATGAAGGATCATCTGTGAAGAAACACATCTTTCCCCTCTTCTGTGATTCCCATGGGAAATAGGTCGGGGATTTCCGCCGGGATACTCTCCTCACCTCTGCTGCAAGTGATGATAAATCCAATGCCTGAATGACACTGGATGAAGGATCATCTGTGAAGAAACACTTCTTTCCCTTCTTCTGTGATTCCCGGTAGAAATGGGTCGAGGATTTCCTCCGGGGAACTCTCCTCACCTCTCTGCTGCAAGTGATGATAAATCCAATGCATGAATGACACTGCATGTAGGATCATCTGTGAAGAAACACATCTTTCCCCTCTTCTGTGATTCCCATGGGAAATAGGTCGGGGATTTCCGCCGGGATACTCTCCTCACCTCTGCTGCAAGTGATGATAAATCCAATGCCTGAATGACACTGGATGAAGGATCATCTGTGAAGAAACACTTCTTTCCCTTCTTCTGTGATTCCCGGTAGAAATGGGTCGAGGATTTCCTCCGGGGAACTCTCCTCACCTCTCTGCTGCAAGTGATGATAAATCCAATGCATGAATGACACTGCATGTAGGATCATCTGTGAAGAAACACATCTTTCCCCTCTTCTGTGATTCCCAGGGGAAATGGGTCGGGGATTTCCGCCGGGATACTCTCCTCACCTCTCTTCTGCAAGTGATGATAAATCCAATGCCTGAATGACACTGCATGTACGATCATCTGTGAAGAAACACATCTTTCCTCTCTTCTGTGATTCCCGGGAGAAATGGGTCGAAGATTTCCTCCGGGGAACTCTCCTCACCTCTCTGCTGCAAGTGATGATAAATCCAATGCATGAGAGACACTGCATGTAGGATCGTCTTTGAAGTTACACTTCTTTCCCCTCTTCTGTGAATCATGGGGGAAATGGGTCGAGGATTTTTTCCGGGGTACTCTCCTCACCTCTGCTGCAAGCGATGAGAAATCAAATGCATGAATGACACTGCATGAAGGATAGTCTGTGAAGTAACATTTCTTTCCCCTCTTCTGTCACTCCCCCAACACATAATTCCATCACAACTCCATCCTCACTTCATCTCATCCTCATCAGTGCTCAAGATATCAGCTTTTTAGAGCCTCCAAAATATGTCTCACTCACTCATGCCTCTACTATACGAACAGGGGAACAGCAAAGTAAACTGTCACTCACCTTTCACTATGGCCACCATACCGATATAAAGGGAGGTAGAGGGCTGGATGTTGGCCAGTACCACGCGATTGCAGCTGAATGGGTGGAGCAACGGAGCTCAATTACTTAAGAGTGGTGTGGTTATTGGTTGCCACATCAGTAAGCAATAATGTCACCCGAAGAGGGAGAGCGTGGGACCAGATGGCATCAAATAATTCTTTCTACAGCTATCATTAAAATATTAAAATAATAATAACAATCCACTGGGTTTTTTATGGTGAAGGGGGGTGGGGAGGAGAGTTAACTGCCTGTAGTTTGGTTCATAGCTCAATTTAATACAATCTAAGAATAGTAACAATAACAATCCAGTTTGTGTTCAATTCAGAAAACGTATCTGTAATACATTATTATTGACATACATGTATCAAAATTATCAAAAGAGGTAAGACAGTCATGGCCAAGGATTCATCATAAATAAACTCAAAATATAATTAATCGACAAACTGCTTCGTAGTACCTAAAATATTTTAAACAAAAATACTATTACCATTCCCGAGAGATTCATTTAGACTATCCTACAGTTCAAAACCCACAGTCGGAACATAATAAAGTTAGTTGCGGTACATGAACGAGTAAGAGATAACTGAACTCGAAAGAACACTAATTTTGACTACTGGTTGTGCTGGCCCCAGAGTGTCTACCAATTATCTCCACCGACATAATAGAAAAGTTTAAGTTACTTATCTACATGGTGCTATTCCGCAGTTTGTCTTAGGCCTTGGCCTTTCGCCGCCTTCTTCTCAATAGAAAACCGAAGACAAAAGGGCAAAGAGCAAGAGAAAGGAAGATCTCCTGCAGTTAAGTATTTATAAACTAGTGCACACCTGCCACGGGAATAGAAAGAGCTTTCACAATAATTTTCCCAATCATTATTCTGCTGATCGTTCACAGAGAAGTCGAAACAAATATAGAACAGCACAGAACAGCACACGCGGGAGTGAGACAGAAAACTTGCTCACCATCACTCTTCAAATACATGTGTTCAAATGCGTCACTCTGCAAATATCACAGGCCATCTGTGACACATTCCACCGGTATAAAAGACCCTACCCGCTGTAAATGTGATCCGTATGTTCTGTTGTGTGCTTTCATTCAACGATTAGTTGTGTCAGAAAATCAAGTTCTATTGCTATTTCACTAGTGTGCAAATAACACGATCTATGACGAGTTTGAAAGGGAGTCGGTATTAAGTGATAAACATGCCAATCTGATGTTTTCTGCAAAAGAAGTATTTGGTTACCAGGTGTTGTTGGATATGGTCAATTGTGCATGTTAATGTTTTCACATTTTTACATAAGTATGCAATGTTAAACTGGCACATGTGGTTCTCCCATGTTTGTGTTATGAAAGTTGGCTGTGGCATTTGCAATGGAATACTATAAATCACTGGTATGGATTCCTCGTATACGATGGCTTGGTGAACGTCATACCAGTAAATGCCGGAATGAATCCGGAATATCGGGTAACTGTTGGAAGTGATGGAAAAAGATATTTGGAACGTATATGGGAAAAATACACATAACAATGCAGCACTTGTCATGATGAGTAATCTCCTGCAAACAACATTACACGTGAGTTCCTTTTATTATAAAGTCTTTCGTAACTTACTTAATAATTTCACATTTTTGTATGGGTGAGGCTGTACGTTCTTTGACCTGGCATGAGTATTTATCTGTCCGACAGCAGTGAGGGGTGTTACTTGTACGCTTGCCCTAGGGGTTGCAGACAGAGGTGTGGTTTGCGCATTGTTTACTATTTGTGATTGGCGGTTGTGTGAATTTGAATCTGCTTGAGTGAATCGGCAAGTGTTTCTTAAGTAAGCTTGTTTAATATGTTGCGTATTCACTGTATCCCTAAACTTTTTCCCACACCGTCTCATCTCTATGACTACCGTGTTTTTTAGAGGGGACCTTGAGTATTTTAGAAAGACCAATAAATTTAAATGATAGGCCTCTCCTCCGTGCGTGGTTTTTCAGCCACACCCATTGATTTTATTTGTACTGTGAGGGATGAAACCTCTTATTAAAATATTTAGCTTGGACCCGTTGACCCTTACCGATATTCCTTGCAGCTGTGGCTCGTACATTTTCTAAAGTCTGTACCCAGTCTGCGGTTCTTATGTCTGGTTTGTTAAGAACTACGTGAAGGTTGGCTTGCATTAACTCCGTGGATGAGATAAAACGGTGTGAACCCTGTCGTATTAACGGTAGTGTTATAGTTGAATATAATAAATTCTAAATATTTGTCCCAGTTCTGTTGGTTGGACTCCGCGTACATTGATAGCTGTTTGCCTATGACCTTATTCATGGCCTCAGTTAAACCGTTAGCCTGCGGATTATAGGCCGTAGTGCACAGTATTTTGATTTTTAATTCGTCTAACAATTGTGAAATGTCATCATTTTGGAATGACGTGCCGTGATCAGATAATAAAAATTTTGGACACCCAAATCTAAGTACTATTGTTTTAATAAATTGTGCGAATGTCTTTGCATCTATGCTTTTGACTGGTGTAGCCATGACATAGCATGTAGCATGTTCGGTCATAACTAAAATGTACTTATTACCAGCTTTCGTGGTCGGAAGAGGTCCTTTGGCGTCAATCGACCACATAGAAAATATAGGAGGAGTTGAAATGGGCTGCAACTGTCCTGCTGGTTTAGTATTAGCTCTCTTAGCACGTAGGCAAGTCTCACACGTTTTAATATATTCCTTGACATCTTTTTGTATTGTTTCCCAAGTATACGTGTGTTTTATTTTATCTATAGTCTTACGAACTCCAAAATGTCTGCCTCCGACTAACTGGTCGTGATGGGCCATTATAATTTCTGGCACATAATGCTGTGGTACCGCTGTTAGATGACGTTCGCCTGTTGGCGTATGTAATTTATAATATATTTCCCCGAAGCTGTTACCTCATACCTGCGAGATAAACGACGAATTGCTGGTGAAACACTATCGGGTTGTGTAAGAGCCTGTTTTAATTGTAAAATAAATGGGTCCTTATCATACTCTCCCTGTAATGGTGACGTGTTTGTCGGAATATGCTGAGGTGGGAATAAATAAAGTTCACTTTCTGGTTCAATTGATTCAGTCACATTTGTAATCACTGGGGTAAAGTGTACTTTCTCATTAATGGACTTAGTATACAACGCAACATTAGCGACGAGCCTATCACACTGAACAGATTTACTTTGAGCATTTTCCTCTGACACTATATGAATGTTGATTTGATAGTAAGTTGATACTCGTGTAGTATTAATTGAACTGGGAGATTACGTAGTTCATTTGGAATTTTTATCTTAGATATATTATCCTATCTATTTCCCGCGATACACCAAGTATGACTATATTCTTCCCAATTTTGGAAGATAAACTTCACGATTGTACTCTTGACCTCTTCAGTTTTTTCTTTGCTAAAAAATATCACTATTGATAAGGCCTCAAAAATATTATCTACGTGCGGGGGAATATTAAGTAATGTATAACTGTTATTATTTATTCTTTTCTGGTATATATTTTCGACGTCAGTATGTGGTACACGAGATAAATAATCAGCTATGATATTATTTTGTCCCTTAACAATTTTAGTTTTAAATGAAAAGTCGCTTAAGGCAGTTGCGAATTCCTGGATACGGTTTTTGTGCTCAGCCATAGATGTGAAATATCTAAGTGATGCGTGATCTGTTTCGACTATATATTTTCTCCCGTATAAATACTGCCAAAAGTATGTACAGAAATATTTAACCGCTCCCAGTTCCCTTTCTGTCGTCGACCAACTTCTCTCGTTTTGTGCCAGTGATTTTGACGCGTAAGCTATAACAAACCATCGACCCTGGTGGTCTTCCTGTAATAGTGCTCTGCCAACAGCTGTTTTGGATGCATCACAAACTAAGATTGTTTTCCTGTTATCTATAAAGGGTGCTAGTACCGGAGGTGAAGTTATAGCTTTCTTTAACTGTAAAAACGCGGACAGTTGTGGAATATCCCAGTAGAATGTTTTGTCTTTTTTGTTAATTCCTTTAGAGGCTGCGCAATTTTCGAGTAGTCACTAATAAATTTTCGTAAGTAAGAAGTGAGCCCCAGAAAGGATTGTAATTGTTTTACGTTTATGGATGGCGGTGTGTCAACTATTATTTGAATTTTCTCTGGATCTGGTGCTAGAACTGTAGGCGTTAGTTGATGCCATAGTATTTTTATTTCCTGGGATGCAAATTTACATTTTCTTGGATTAAGTTTGACCCCAAATTCTCTCATTCGGACAACTAATTTTTCAAGATTACGAATGTGTTCATGAAAATCATTTCCTATTACAAATACATCGTCCGCGTAACATATTACTGACTGCCATCTGATGTCCCCTAATAGTGTGTCGACAAATTCCTGAAAAAACTTTGGGCTGCTTTTCAATTCCATTGGCAATCGACGGTATTAAGACAGTCCTATCTGGTCTATAGCAAACGCCAATTTATATAGATCTTCTGGCTTAATGGGAATCGCATAAAATCCAGAAAACATATCTAAACTAGTAATATACGTCGTATTTTGGAGGATTTGCAAAATATCGTCCGTTCGTGGCAGTGGATAATTTTGGTCTGGAATGAAATTATAAAGTCTCCTGAAGTCAGTTATCATCTATATGGTGCCATCCTTTTTCGGTATGACTAGACATGGAGCGGCATAAGGACTTGTTGATTTTTCGATTATGGTAGCCTCTAACATCTCTTGGATTTGTATTTGAATAGCTTCTCTCCTTGAAAGGGCTATTCTGTACGGTTTGCAATGTATGGGTTTGGTGGTTGTTAAATCAATTTGAATGTGATATTTTCGTGTTTCAGTTAATTGTGTAATCTTAAACGCGAATGTCTTTATATTTCTGTAATAGCGTTTGAATTTTCTCTTTTTCCTCTGGGTGTAAAGCTGGATTTATGTTTTCATACGGTAGTTGATGGTCGTCAGGCTCTAAATTTTGCATTTGTTGGATTATGTTGAAAAAGAAAACACTAGTATCTTCGTCCAGATAAATAAACGGTACTGTAATGATTTTATCATGTGTATGTCTAAGTGTTGCGACTTTCGCATACAAATCTGGGAATAAACGGCGTTTCCGAAAAGTCAAACCCTATTATGGCGTCAGCTTGAAGGTTTTCAATGACTAGAAACTCATGTGTGCCCTTCAATTTGGAAAGTTAGATTTATATAGTGGTGAGAGGATGGTAGTACGTCCGTCGCTGCCATTATTTTAAAGGGTTGTGAGAGTGGTTTTAATTTACGACTTCCTACCAGGGTTGCGGCTATGCATGACTTGGAACACCCGGTATCAATTAAAGATTAAAACACGTCTATTGTGTTAATGATGATTTTCGGTGTGGCGCCTACGTTCTCTGTGATTTTCATGATCGCTATGGGGACTGGCTTTTTCTCCTTGTAGTTGATCTGTTTTGTTGCTGTGTGGAAGTTTTTCACACTTAACGTCGGTATATTATGTTCTCTAAATTTGCTGTGGTTTGCGTATACCTGCTTACCTACAGTGCGTGAACAGTGTGGTTTAGCAACTGTATGTTTTCGTTGAAAACTGAATGGCTTCATGCAAAAGGGGCTTCAGTCAACTGAACCTAGTTTTGAGAAAACTGAAAAAAACATTGCTGTTTTAAAAATATTAAACCAATCAAAATGAACTTTTTTCCCTTTATAGACAAAAATTATACTAATCAAACACTGTTAAGAAAAACATTTTGTTTCAAATAGTCATGGCTACAAAATTTGTTTTTAATGGTGGACTGAAGTCCTTTTTGTACGTAAATATAAAATGAAGCCCTTTATGCATATATGTTGTATTTTTTTTACCTGTTTTTGTGTGGTTTGTCAACACTTACATTGTACTAAGACTCTTTTGGACTATTTTAAAAGCTATTTTAGGTATAAAAATTAACTCCAAATGAAAATAAAATGAGATTCATTGATTACAACTATTACTATACACACTTTATTGAATTATTTAATTACAGGTTTTGTTCTTTTCAATTAAACATTACTAATCACTCGTCTTGGACTTCTGCCTCGATCTGGTCAACTGTAGGCCAATTCATGATCAACTCATAAAAGTCTTTGTGCTCATTAGGAATATATGGCAGAAGGTTCCCAACGTCATTGATTTTCGCTGTCTTGATCGGAACTTTATCGGCTTCATAAGCTGCAAGCGGTGGCAACTTCGGTTTTTGTTGTTCGTCTTTGAACATTTTAAATGACTGTGTCACTATACTGTCACTAGGTTTACTTGCGAATATTGTACCAAACGTTTCTTTGTAAAAGGACAACTGCATGTAAGTGCTTATTTCAAATAAAATTTTGTTTGCTTTTGGAACACTCTTGGAGCGTGTTTCTTGTAACATACAACTTTTCTTATAATATAAGTCTTCCAAATTATTTGAAGTCCAAAATGTCTTTGGTTTGAATTACTTTAACAGAAAACTTGTTGCAGCTGCTGTTTTCTATAAGTACTTTTATTTCGTCAACAGTGTAAATTCTATCAAACTTGTTGATATGGCGCTTTATTGTTGCAAAGTCCCGATTGCAGGGCAAAAAGGAATGGCCCCTTACTGGAAAAAACTTTGTTATTTTCTTAAATCGACCAGTGTGTGTCAGTAACGTTGAAAATCTAGACAATGCGTGATTCTTATTTTGACCACTGCAATTATCTGCAAAAAGTCTTAATTCGGTAATTTCCTGTGGTACGTTTTTGAGGTAGTCATACAAGAAAGAGCAAACTTCATTAGGCATTTTGTTTGCTATTCCTTCATGGTATACATATACTTTTGCTGTTTTTTTTCTTGATATCGTGAATCGAAAACACGTTCACTGTAATCTGTCTCAGGTAAAATGTTTCTTGTATAGGTATCTGAGGAATGCATAAATTTTGCATAAAATCCATACACAAGGAAAGAACATGTGGCTCATTCTTAGAGGTAGCTTCTTCCTGTAATTTGTTATAAAAATTTTTGGCACACCTCTTATGTACCATTAACTCTGCAGTTGCTACTCTTTTGGCAGTGTCATTTAAGTGGGGGCTTTTAAGCTTTACGTTAAGCTCCTCACACGTACAACAACAGTCAATCTGTGGCCTTCCAAACCTGAGGATATAGTTCTCATTGAAAAATTCATAGAAATATGCAGCACGACAAATTCCTGGGTGATTATCAACCAAAAGGCAATATAAAGCCTTAGTACAAAGTCTGGCATCAAAATATTTTCTAGATTTACCAGCATAATGGCTGAGCTTGGTCGGGAAACTCTCAATATGTTTTCTTAAAATTTCTTGGTTTTCGACACTTATTTTGTTAGCGCTCTGTGACTTTCCTCTTCTATCAATAGGGCTTTTACTTTCTTTAGCAAGGTCTCTCAGCCTTTTAACACGTTTGTCATTAATAGGGAGCAAAGACAAAAATGCTTTGTAACATGTCTGTGTTTGGTTACCAACCATGAGGAAGTGTGAGTACATTTTATCAACATAACGTACATCTTCTTCTCGTCTTGGACATCGTTTCTTTACGTCATGTATCTCGATCAGGCTTTGAATGAACAAGTCCTGTTCATTTTTGGATGGAAGGTTTAAAATGCGTTGCACCACATCAACTAGCAGGTCCTCAGCAGGGCACATCTGGTCTACAGACAATGATGGGAGTTGAGAATGGCATCGCGTATCAGAACGTCGAGGCTATGGGGCCAGCAATAGGCTCCTCACGCCAACGAGGTGTCGCGCAGCTTAAACCAGCGCCTGGAGAACCCACGAGGCATGACCTGAGGTTGAGGCCATGGCACGCGTGCCACGCCGTGAAGATGTTACTTGCTCAGAAAAAACCACCGAATATGACGACCTTAGCGTGAGAGAACTGGCGGATCTGACAAGTGACGAAGCATTCCGGATTAACTTTAAAACAACAAGAAGCTACCCCGCAGTATTAAAAAGAACAATGCCCATGCGACATGGAATGAACGTGTGAGACTTAGTCAGGAAGACGCATTTGTACAGCAGAGACAAGCACTAGCAGGTCCGCAGCAGGGCACATCTGGTCTACAGACAATGATGGGAGTTGAGACTACGCCGTGAAGAAGTTACTTGCTCAGAAAAAACCACAGAATATGACGACCTTAGCGTGCAAGAACTGGCGGATCTGACAAGTGACGAAGCATTCCGGATTAACTCAAAAAACAACAGGAAGCTACCCCGCAGGATTAAAAAGAACAATGCCCATGCGACATGGAATGAACGCGTGAGACTTAGTCAGGAAGACGCATCTGTACGGCAGAGACAAGCACTAGCAGGTCCGCAGCAGGGCACATCTGGTCTACAGACAATGATGGGAGTTGAGACTACGCCGTGAAGAAGTTACTTGCTCAGAAAAAACCACAGAATATGACGACCTTAGCGTGCAAGAACTGGCGGATCTGACAAGTGACGAAGCATTCCGGATTAACTCAAAAAACAACAGGAAGCTACCCCGCAGGATTAAAAAGAACAATGCCCATGCGACATGGAATGAACGCGTGAGACTTAGTCAGGAAGACGCATCTGTACGGCAGAGACAAGCACTAGCAGGTCCGCAGCAGGGCACATCTGGTCTACAGACAATGATGGGAGTTGAGACTACGCCGTGAAGATGTTACTTGCTCAGAAAAAACAACCGAATATGACGACCTTAGCGTGAGAGAACTGGCGGATCTGACAAGTGACGAAGCATTCCGGATTAACTCAAAAAACAACAGGAAGCTACCCCGCAGGATTAAAAAGAACAAGGCCCATGCGACAAGGAATGAACGCGTGAGACTTAGTCAGGAAGACGCATCTGTACGGCAGAGACAAGCACTAGCAGGTCCGCAGCAGGGCACATCTGGTCTACAGACAATGATGGGAGTTGAGACTACGCCGTGAAGATGTTACTTGCTCAGAAAAAACCACCGAATATGACGACCTTAGCGTGAGAGAACTGGCGGATCTGACAAGTGACGAAGCATTCCGGATTAACTCAAAAAACAACAGGAAGCTACCCCGCAGGATTAAAAAGAACAAGGCCCATGCGACAAGGAATGAACGTGTGAGACTTAGTCAGGAAGACGCATCTGTACGGCAGAGACAAGCACTAGCAGGTCCGCAGCAGGGCACATCTGGTCTACAGACAATGATGGGAGTTGAGACTACGCCGTGAAGATGTTACTTGCTCAGAAAAAACAACCGAATATGACGACCTTAGCGTGAGAGAACTGGCGGATCTGACAAGTGACGAAGCATTCCGGATTAACTCAAAAAACATCAGGAAGCTACCCCGCAGGATTAAAAAGAACAAGGCCCATGCACCAAGGAATGAACGCATGAGACTTAGTCAGGAAGACGCATCTGTACGGCAGAGACAAGCACTAGCAGGTCCGCAGCAGGGCACATCTGGTCTACAGACAATGATGGGAGTTGAGACTACGCCGTGAAGATGTTACTTGCTCAGAAAAAACAACCGAATATGACGACCTTAGCGTGAGAGAACTGGCGGATCTGACAAGTGACGAAGCATTCCGGATTAACTCAAAAAACAACAGGAAGCTACCCCGCAGGATTAAAAAGAACAAGGCCCATGCGACAAGGAATGAACGCGTGAGACTTAGTCAGGAAGACGCATCTGTACGGCAGAGACAAGCACTAGCAGGTCCGCAGCAGGGCACATCTGGTCTACAGACAATGATGGGAGTTGAGACTACGCCGTGAAGATGTTACTTGCTCAGAAAAAACAACCGAATATGACGACCTTAGCGTGAGAGAACTGGCGGATCTGACAAGTGACGAAGCATTCCGGATTAACTCAAAAAACAACAGGAAGCTACCCCGCAGGATTAAAAAGAACAAGGCCCATGCGACAAGGAATGAACGCGTGAGACTTAGTCAGGAAGACGCATCTGTACGGCAGAGACAAGCACTAGCAGGTCCGCAGCAGGGCACATCTGGTCTACAGACAATGATGGGAGTTGAGACTACGCCGTGAAGATGTTACTTGCTCAGAAAAAACAACCGAATATGACGACCTTAGCGTGAGAGAACTGGCGGATCTGACAAGTGACGAAGCATTCCGGATTAACTCAAAAAACAACAGGAAGCTACCCCGCAGGATTAAAAAGAACAAGGCCCATGCGACAAGGAATGAACGCGTGAGACTTAGTCAGGAAGACGCATCTGTACGGCAGAGACAAGCACTAGCAGGTCCGCAGCAGGGCACATCTGGTCTACAGACAATGATGGGAGTTGAGACTACGCCGTGAAGATGTTACTTGCTCAGAAAAAACCACCGAATATGACGACCTTAGCGTGAGAGAACTGGCGGATCTGACAAGTGACGAAGCATTCCGGATTAACTCAAAAAACAACAGGAAGCTACCCCGCAGGATTAAAAAGAACAAGGCCCATGCGACATGCAATGAACGCGTGAGACTTAGTCAGGAAGACGCATCTGTACGGCAGAGACAAGCACTAGCAGGTCCGCAGCAGGGCACATCTGGTCTACAGACAATGATGGGAGTTGAGACTACGCCGTGAAGATGTTACTTGCTCAGAAAAAACAACCGAATATGACGACCTTAGCGTGAGAGAACTGGCGGATCTGACAAGTGACGAAGCATTCCGGATTAACTCAAAAAACAACAGGAAGCTACCCCGCAGGATTAAAAAGAACAAGGCCCATGCGACAAGGAATGAACGCGTGAGACTTAGTCAGGAAGACGCATCTGTACGGCAGAGACAAGCACTAGCAGGTCCGCAGCAGGGCACATCTGGTCTACAGACAATGATGGGAGTTGAGACTACGCCGTGAAGATGTTACTTGCTCAGAAAAAACAACCGAATATGACGACCTTAGCGTGAGAGAACTGGCGGATCTGACAAGTGACGAAGCATTCCGGATTAACTCAAAAAACAACAGGAAGCTACCCCGCAGGATTAAAAAGAACAAGGCCCATGCGACAAGGAATGAACGCGTGAGACTTAGTCAGGAAGACGCATCTGTACGGCAGAGACAAGCACTAGCAGGTCCGCAGCAGGGCACATCTGGTCTACAGACAATGATGGGAGTTGAGACTACGCCGTGAAGATGTTACTTGCTCAGAAAAAACCACCGAATATGACGACCTTAGCGTGAGAGAACTGGCAGATCTGACAAGTGACGAAGCATTCCGAATTAACTTAAAAAACAACAGGAAGCTACCCCGCAGGATTAAAAAGAACAAGGCCCATGCGTCAAGGAATGAACGTGTGAGACTTAGTCAGGAAGACGCATCTGTATTGAGGAGACAAACACTGGAAGGTCCGCAGCAGGAGAATTCTTGTCTACAGACAATAATGGGAGTTGAGACTGGTTTCGCGTATCAGAACGTTGAGGCTATGGGGTCAGCAATAGGCTCCTCACGCCAACAGGTAGTCGCGCAGCTTAAACCAGCTCCTGTAGAACCCAGAAGGTACGACCCGAGGTTGCAAGCCATGGCACGCGTGCCACGCCGTGAAGATGTTACTTGCTCAGAAAAAACCACCGAATATGACGACCTTAGCGTGAGAGAACTGGCGGATCTGACAAGTGACGAAGCATTCCGGACTAACTCAAAAAACAACAGGAAGCTACCCTGCAGGATTATAAAAAACAAGGCCCATGCGTCAAGGAATGAACGCGTGAGACTTAGTCAGGAAGACTCATCTGTACGGCAGGGACAAGCACTAGCAGGTCCGCAGCAGGGCACATCTGGTCTACAGACAATGATGGGAGTTGAGACTACGCCGTGAAGATGTTACTTGCTCAGAAAAAACCACCGAATATGACGACCTTAGCGTGAGAGAACTGGCGGATCTGACAAGTGACGAAGCATTCCGGATTAACTCAAAAAACGACAGGAAGCTACCCCGCAGGATTAAAAAGAACCATGCCCATGCGACAAGGAATGAACGCGTGAGACTTAGTCAGGAAGACGCATCTGTACGGCAGAGACAAGCACTAGCAGGTCCGCAGCAGGGCACATCTGGTCTACAGACAATGATGGGAGTTGAGACTACGCCGTGAAGATGTTACTTGCTCAGAAAAAACCACCGAATATGACGACCTTAGCGTGAGAGAACTGGCGGATCTGACAAGTGACGAAGCATTCCGGATTAACTCAAAAAACGACAGGAAGCTACCCCGCAGGATTAAAAAGAACCATGCCCATGCGACAAGGAATGAACGCGTGAGACTTAGTCAGGAAGACGCATCTGTACGGCAGAGACAAGCACTAGCAGGTCCGCAGCAGGGCACATCTGGTCTACAGACAATGATGGGAGTTGAGACTACGCCGTGAAGATGTTACTTGCTCAGAAAAAACCACCGAATATGACGACCTTAGCGTGAGAGAACTGGCGGATCTGACAAGTGACGAAGCATTCCGGATTAACTCAAAAAACGACAGGAAGCTACCCCGCAGGATTAAAAAGAACCATGCCCATGCGACAAGGAATGAACGCGTGAGACTTAGTCAGGAAGACGCATCTGTACGGCAGAGACAAGCACTAGCAGGTCCGCAGCAGGGCACATCTGGTCTACAGACAATGATGGGAGTTGAGACTACGCCGTGAAGATGTTACTTGCTCAGAAAAAACCACCGAATATGACGACCTTAGCGTGAGAGAACTGGCGGATCTGACAAGTGACGAAGCATTCCGGATTAACTCAAAAAACGACAGGAAGCTACCCCGCAGGATTAAAAAGAACCATGCCCATGCGACAAGGAATGAACGCGTGAGACTTAGTCAGGAAGACGCATCTGTACGGCAGAGACAAGCACTAGCAGGTCCGCAGCAGGGCACATCTGGTCTACAGACAATGATGGGAGTTGAGACTACGCCGTGAAGATGTTACTTGCTCAGAAAAAACCACCGAATATGACGACCTTAGCGTGAGAGAACTGGCGGATCTGACAAGTGACGAAGCATTCCGGATTAACTCAAAAAACAACAGGAAGCTACCCCGCAGGATTAAAAAGAACAAGGCCCATGCGACAAGGAATGAACGCGTGAGACTTAGTCAGGAAGACGCATCTGTACGGCAGAGACAAGCACTAGCAGGTCCGCAGCAGGGCACATCTGGTCTACAGACAATGATGGGAGTTGAGACTGGCATCGCGTATCAGAACGTCGAGGCTATGGGGCCAGCAATAGGCTCCTCACGCCAACGAGGTGTCGCGCAGCTTAAACCAGCGCCTGGAGAACCCACGAGGCACGACCCGAGGTTGCAAGCAATGGCACGCGTGCCACGCCGTGAAGATGTTACTTGCTCAGAAAAAACCACCGAATATGACGACCTTAGCGTGAGAGAACTGGCGGATCTGACAAGTGACGAAGCATTCCGGATTAACTCAAAAAACAACAGGAAGCTACCCCGCAGGATTAAAAAGATCCATGCCCATGCGACAAGGAATGAACGTGTGAGACTTAGTCAGGAAGACGCATTTGTGCGGCAGAGACAAGCACTAGCAGGTCCCATCTGGTCTACAGACAATGATGGGAGTTGCGACTGGCATCGCGTATCAGAACGTCGAGGCTATGGGGCCAGCAATATTCTCCTCACGCCAACGAGGTTTCGCACAGCTTAAACCAGCGCCTGGAGAACCTACGAGGCACTACCCGAGGTTGCAAACAATGGCACGCGTGCCACGCCGTGAAGATGTTACTTGCTCAGAAAAAACCACCGAATATGACGACCTTAGCGTGAGAGAACTGGCGGATCTGACAAGTGACGAAGCATTCCGGATTAACTCAAAAAACAACAGGAAGCTACCCCGCAGGATTAAAAAGATCCATGCCCATGCGACAAGGAATGAACGTGTGAGACTTAGTCAGGAAGACGCATTTGTGCGGCAGAGACAAGCACTAGCAGGTCCCATCTGGTCTACAGACAATGATGGGAGTTGCGACTGGCATCGCGTATCAGAACGTCGAGGCTATGGGGCCAGCAATATTCTCCTCACGCCAACGAGGTTTCGCACAGCTTAAACCAGCGCCTGGAGAACCTACGAGGCACTACCCGAGGTTGCAAACAATGGCACGCGTGCCACGCCGTGAAGATGTTACTTGCACAGAAAAAACCACCGAATATGACGACCTTAGCGTGAGAGAACTGGCGGATCTGACAAGTGACGAAGCATTCCGGATTAACTCAAAAAACAACAGGATGCTACCCCGCAGGATTAAAAAGAACAATGCCCATGCGACATGCAATGAACGCGTGAGACTTAGTCAGGAAGACGCATCTGTACGGCAGAGACAAGCACTAGCAGGTCCGCAGCAGGGCACATCTGATCTACAGACAATGATGGGAGTTGACACTGGCAACGCTTATCAGAACGTCGAGGCTATGGGGCCAGCAATATACTCTTCATGCCAACGAGGAGTCGCGCAGCTTAAACCAGCGCCTGGAGTACCCACGAGGCACGACCCGAGGTGTCAAGCCATGGCACGCGTGCCATGCCGTGTAGATGTTACTTGCACAGAAAAAACCACCGAATATGACGACTTTAGCGTCAGAGAACTGGCGGATCTGACAAGTGTCGAAGCATTCCGGATTAATTCAAAAAACAACAGGCAGCTACCCCGCAGGATTAAAAAGAACAAGGCCCATGCGACATGGAATGAACGCGTGAGACTTAGTCAGGAAGACGCATCTGTACGGCAGAGACAAGCACTAGCAGGTCCGCAGCTGGGCACATCTGGTCTACAGACAATGATGGGAGTTGAGACTACGCCGTGAAGAAGTTACTTGCTCAGAAAAAACCCGCGAATATGACGACCTTAGCGTGAAAGAACTGGCGTATCTGACAAGTGACGAAGCATTCCGGATTAACAAAAAAACAACAGGAAGCTACCTCGCAGGATTAAAAATAACAAGGCCCATGCGACAAGGAATGAACACGCGAGACTTATTCAAGAAGACTCATCTGTACGGCAGAGACAAACACTAGCAGGTCCGCAGCGGGGCACATCTGGTCTACAGACAGTGATGGGAGTTGAGACTGGCATCACGTATCAGAACGTCGAGGCTATTGTGCCAGCAATAGGCTCTTCACGCCAACGAGGTGTCGCGCAGCTTAAACCAGCGCCTGGAGAACCCACGAGGCACGACCCGAGGTTGCAAGCCATGGCACGCGTGCCACGCCGTGAAGATGTTACTTGCTCAGAAAAAACCACCGAATATGACGACCTTAGCGTGAGAGAACTGGCGGATCTGACAAGTGACGAAGCATTCCGGATTAACTCAAAAAACAACAGGATGCTACCCCGCAGGATTAAAAAGAACAATGCCCATGCGACAAGGAATGAACGCGTGAGACTTAGTCAGGAAGACGCATCTGTACGGCAGAGACAAGCACTAGCAGGTCCGCAGCAGGGCATATCCCGTCTACAGACAATGATGGGAGTTGAGACTACGCCGTGAAGAAGTTACTTGCTCAGAAAAAACCCGCGAATATGACGACCTTAGCGTGAAAGAACTGGCGTATCTGACAAGTGACGAAGCATTCCGGATTAACAAAAAAACAACAGGAAGCTACCTCGCAGGATTAAAAATAACAAGGCCCATGCGACAAGGAATGAACACGCGAGACTTATTCAAGAAGACTCATCTGTACGGCAGAGACAAACACTAGCAGGTCCGCAGCGGGGCACATCTGGTCTACAGACAGTGATGGGAGTTGAGACTGGCATCACGTATCAGAACGTCGAGGCTATTGTGCCAGCAATAGGCTCTTCACGCCAACGAGGTGTCGCGCAGCTTAAACCAGCGCCTGGAGAACCCACGAGGCACGACCCGAGGTTGCAAGACATGGCACCCTTGCCACGCCGTGAATATGTTACTTGCTCAGAAAAAGCCACCGAATATGACGACCTTAGCGTGAGAGAACTGGCAGATCTGACAAGTGACGAAGCATTCCGAATTAACTTAAAAAACAACAGGAAGCTACCCCGCAGGATTAAAAAGAACAAGGCCCATGCGTCAAGGAATGAACGTGTGAGACTTAGTCAGGAAGACGCATCTGTATTGAGGAGACAAACACTGGAAGGTCCGCAGCAGGAGAATTCTTGTCTACAGACAATAATGGGAGTTGAGACTGGTTTCGCGTATCAGAACGTTGAGGCTATGGGGTCAGCAATAGGCTCCTCACGCCAACAGGTAGTCGCGCAGCTTAAACCAGCTCCTGTAGAACCCAGAAGGTACGACCCGAGGTTGCAAGCCATGGCACGCGTACTACGCCGTGAAGATGTTACTTGCTCAGAAAAAACCACCGAATATGACGACCTTAGCGTGAGAGAACTGGCGGATCTGACAAGTGACGAAGCATTCCGGATTAACTCAAAAAACAACAGGAAGCTACGCCGCAGGATTAAAAAGATCCATGCCCATGCGTCAAGGAATGAACGCGTGAGACTTAGTCAGGAAGACGCATCTGTACGGCAGAGATAAGCACTAGCAGGTCCGCAGCAGGGCACATCTGGTCTACAGACAATGATGGGAGTTGAGACTACACCGTGAAGATGTTATTTGTTCAGTAAAACCACCGAATATGACGACCTTAGCGTCAGAGAACTGGCGGATCTGACAAGCAACGAAGCATTCCGGATTAATTCAAAACACAACAGGCAGCTACCCCGCACGATTAAAAAGAACAAGGCCCATGCGACAAGGAATGAACACGCGAGACTTATTCAAGAAGACTCATCTGTACGGCAGAGACAAGCACTAGCAGATCCGCAGCGGGGCACATCTGGTCTACAGACAGTGATGGGAGTTGAGACTGGCATCACGTATCAGAATGTCGAGGCTATGGGGCCAGCAATAGGCTCCTCATGCCAACGAGGTGTCGCACAGCTTAAACCAGCGCCTGGAGAACCCACGAGGCACGACCCGAGGGTGCCATCCATGTCACGCGTGCCACGCCGTGAAGATGTTACTGGCTCAGAAAAAACCACCGAATATGACGACCTTAGCGTGAGAGAACTGGCAGATCTGACAAGTGACGAAGCATTCCGGATTAACTTAAAAAACAACAGGAAGCTACCCCGCAGGATTAAAAAGAACAAGGCCCATGCGCCATGGAATGAATGCTTGAGACTTAGTCAGGAAGACGCATCTGTACGGCAGAGACAAGCACTAGCAGGTCCGCAGCAGGGCACATCTGGTCTACAGACAATGATGGGAGTTGAGACTGGCATCGCGTATTAGAACGTCGAGGCTATGGGGCCAGCAATAGGCTCCCCACGCCAATGAGGTGTCACGCAGCTTAAACCAGCGCCTGGAGAACCCACGAGGAACGACCCGAGGTTGCAAGCCATGGCACGCGTGCCACGCCGTGAAGATGTTACTTGCTCAGAAAAAACCACCGAATTTGACGACCTTAGCGTGAGTGAATTGGCGGATCTGACAAGTGACGAAGCATTCCGGATTAACTCAAAAAACAACAGGAAGCTACCCCGCAGGATTAAAAAGATCCATGCGCTATGTGACTATTGGGCAAACTACAAAATGACCATGTCAAATCCTTTGCAATAGACATACTTTTCGAACATACATGTAAAAATTGAGCAGTTTTAAATTAAACATTACAGACTTCACGATTGTACCCTAAATGACATTCATTGAAAATCTTCCTGTAAAACAAACATACATACACAAATTCTTTTTAATTTAATTACTTTAATATTACATAATAGGAAAGGGTGTTGTAACCTAGCGGGAACAACAATGAATACTAATAACCAACCAATAAACCAACATCAGTTCAGTATCTGGCCAGCTATTTAATTTACTGAAAAATAAAAGGCTGCAACAAACAATGTGTTATATTCACAGGTTCCTTTCAGAAATTAGGTATTCTCTTTTTCAAATTTCAGTCAAACCTACTATACTCATTTTACACATGCAGAGGTTACTTCACACTACAGAGTGGGTACATAAGAAAACCCCAACTTTGAAGGTATATAACATCAAAACCAAACAATTTACGACCTTGACTGAATAATCAAATGTACCATGGAACCATGAAGTTTGTATACCATACATTCATAATTATTCAATGTGACCACCATGAGCGGCCCGAACGACATCTACGCGATAATCAAACTCATTGCATACTCTGGTTAGCATGTCTGGTGTTATGGTATGGATGGCGTAACTAATTCTCGTTTTGAGTTGAGGTCGTCAATGATGCCCAGCAATGGTGGAAGAAACACTTGATCCTCTATGTACCCCCATAGAAAAATCGCACGGGATAAGATCCTGGCTTCTTGGGGGCCAGTGATGAAGAGCCCGGTCACCACCTGCTCCTCGACCAATACAGCATTGTGGCAATGTTTCGTTGAGGGATCCACGAACAGTTAGGTGCCAATGGGGTGGCGCACCATAAAGGAAACATCAGCCCATCCATTTCACATTAATGTGTCGAATGCGAGCTCGATACCGCCCACCACCTCAAATCAAGAGTTACGAACACCATCAATACGCAACACCGAACATGCTTACAAGAGCATGGGACGAGTTTGATTATTTTGCGGATGTCGTTCGGGCGCTCATGGTGGTCGTATTGAACATTTATGAATGTATGGTAAACAAACTTCGCGGTTCCATGGTTAATTTGATTTGTCAATCAAGTTTGTAGATTATTTGGTTTTGATATTATAGACCTTCATATTCGGGTTTTTATTTTGTATTCAACCTGTATATCACTGCTCAGTGGAGTCCAGTGAAACGACCCTGTCCAGGCACACATTTACAGTACTTCGCTTAAATTTTATATTCAAACACACAAACACTTGCTGTTTAGGGATCACTTTGTTGATTTCAGACATGTAGTTGTGCTGTATGATTTGTTAGCATTTGTGGTCTCTGCAATTTTATCCAGCTCGTAACTATCGCCTAGTCTACTGTTGCCAGGCCATGCAGGTTGATGCACTGTGCTGGTGTTTCATTTCGTGCAATTGTAGAACCAGCATGCATCAGGGGAGTGTGTCAGGTTCAACTTCAAATCAAAGACGATGTACAACAGTTCATATATACACACATAATGTAACTATATAGCTGTGTAAAATATTCACTGCAATAGTTTTTTATTTACATAATGACCTAACATCAAGTGACTGGTATCGTGCTGATGAGTAAAATGGAGATTGTGTTGTCACTAGTTGCACTTATATAATGCCACCTATCATGTCCCAGCTAGGGCAGAGAGCAGATGGTCGGTGTGACAAATCCCCTCGGCTTCGATACATTAACTTACACAGGGGATATAAATATATGGGATACCAGGAGCTACGCACCTAATTACCGCCCTGATATGGTCAAAGTTACCCAGGGCTAATAGAGTGTTGAAGTGACTAGCGCCATAACCCAGTGGAGAATTAATGATGAGGGTCGTTCGGACGACGGTCCAGGGGGGCCTAGAGTTCTCCATCAGATTGTTGATGATGTAGCCATGTACTTACTGTTGCACTATTTATACCTTACGACGAGACTGTAGGCCATCTCGCACCCCTGAAATTGGCTAAATAAATGTGGGTGATGCCACAAAGGGTGTAGTAACCTACAATTATTCGACACAGTTATCTTTGTAAAGTGTTTTATTATCTTGTGATTGCTTACATGTGAATGATGAATAAAAATGTACCTTTTGGTGACAGTGTGAAATAAACATGGTATTATGTTGATATGCGATAGTGTTAAACTCTCGTTTAAGAGGGCGGGTGGTTCTCCCCTCGGTACAGGAAAAGAGATAATAAATGTTCTGCTTAATAAATTAATATTGCAGTTAAATGATTACAGCCTAAATGATGGTACTGAGGGGGCTAGCGGAGAGGGCGACCAACGCCGCCTGTCTGGTCCGAGTGCTTATACGAACTGGCCGAGAGGCCTCGGTTTCCGTCATGAGTGACGAGAACCGAAGTCAAACAGCGAATGATGAAACATAACATGAGCACTCTGTGATATGATTGCAATGGTGTAAATTTTGTTGGTGACACCCCCATTTATTAATAAATGTCTGTTATGGTTGAAGTTATGAAGTTGATGGGGTATATCACCACATTAAATGATGTGTTACAAAGATGGAGGCCTTTATAGGCAATCTCCCATTGAGCAAATATAATTGCAGTTATATAAATAAACATTATTGCATTATTATGTTTTCTCATAAAAAGTGCTTGTACTTCACTTGCTATACTGTGTGTGTATGTCACTGGCTACAGTGTTGCCAGGTGACTGTCTCCTGAAAGGATGGACGAGTCCACCTGGGTAAAGGGGTGTGTAATGCCATGCTCGATTGCTATTAACGCAATAAAACTCACTCCTGAATGTAGCTGTGAATGCGGTGATGGTGATTGATATGTTTGTAAAAATGCTGCACACTACTGGGTGACACTTTGGGACACCTATCACTTCAGATTCCGCCTACAAGACAGTCGGCGTCACGTGGTGGTGCGTCACACAGTTTGTGGTGGCGCAAGATGCGGCGACACACCGACCAATTGCCAGTGCGCCCAATGACTGTGGCTTTGGGGTAAACACTGTTTCGGATCACCTACTTATTTATTAAAAGAATTACCTCTTGTAATAAATGAGCAGGGCAGTCTCTTGAGTCACGCAATCCGTGTCGGCAAGAAGGTGCAAGTTCCGTTCTTTTCTACCTGCATTACGCACACACTCTTGGCCTGATGTGGTTGGTGCAGCCCCATGAAACTGGTGTAGTTGTTGTAACTGCGGCGGACAGAGGGGGCACAAGGAGCTCGTGGATGCATGGTTCACGTCAGCACATTTCAGACTATGGAATATGCCATCTGCCCTCACACTGTGATGAAGCGCCGTCTAGTTACATTACTACCTGAATAGACAACACTTAGATTACTGCAAATCATGTTTATTTTTAAAGACATTACTCTGATTGTGCAGCAGCAAAAATACAAAAACTGGTACTCAATTTCTCAATCTGAGGGTAGTCTCTAAGCTCGATCAAAACAGAAATTACATAACATATAAAGCAAAAAGGAAATAAAGTTTCAGTGGCCTGCAACATTGTGAGGGCAATCAAGGACCCACTGTTTTGGCCAGATCTGTAAATATCATATTGAAGCTCCTTTGTACCAATCTGCTGTACAAAATATTGCGCTGGAGCAAAATCAAGAGGATAAATAAGCAAGGTTCCCACATACTTCACTTGGTGGTGGCAAACTAAGAGAGTTGAACACAAGGATAAAGGTCTCTCGCAGAGAGACACGCCTTACCTCAGCTCCAAGTGTGGCCGAATTATGGCAGACATGAAAGACAGATCGTGCACATCGCGTATTCACAGCAGTATTCAAAACCCTTATACACATTGACACGTTGCTAGGTTCGGATGTCTAGATAATTAGGAGTTGTGTGTGATTGGTAAGGGGAGGGTAGTATACAGTGAGACGAAATTTCATTATAGACCTGTAACGTCTTATCTTAATATCATGGAATAAAAATGAATAGTACAATTACAAATACCACTAATGGACTATAGAATAAAGTATCAAATGTTTATCAAAAACCTTTTTTAACAACAATATAACTACTTAAAGAGGTTAAAAAAATTGTCTCACTGTGTACTACATGAAGTACACAGTGCGACGAAACATTTATTTTCATAAATCATGTCATATAACCATTTCACATACCGCAATACATCAATAACTTCACTAAATCATGTAATATCATTGTCTTTCATCGCCTTAAACTCAAAAAGTATGTATTTGCCCAAACAATGGTTGCAAAAAATTGCCTCAACGTACATCGAGATTACCAAAGCTAACAGGAAAACGAATGTACCCTGATAATCGTTTTGTTTTTATTTATTCAGGAGGTGGGAGGAGCATCGCATTGTCTAATACATTAGCGTAAGCATTATCTGGAACATTTGGCATTATGAAACCAATTGTTTTCACACTCTTGCAGAGAAAAGTCACTTCGAAATCACCCTCTTCATCCTTGTTAGCCAGTATTTTGGCGACATAGAACACACTTTTGGGGAATCGTACCAGAACATAGTCATCAACAACTGGCTCCCTTTCCAGGCCCTGGAACTCAAATGATTCACCACTATCAGATGAATCGTTTAGAACCATCTGTCTGTCATCTTCTTCAGATGGATCATCTCCTCCATAGGAAGAATCATCCTGCATCGTACGACCTGTTTTAGGCTGCTTAGCAAATAAACTTATAGCTGCCTTAGCAGTTGCCTTTTCTAGCTGTAGTTGCTGTTTCAATTTTTCTTTCTCTGCAATCAAAGTTTTCACAGGTGTATTAGTCAAGATTAAGCTTCTACGTTTCTGACGCCCGCCACCCTGACTCCTTCCGGGAGCAGCTTTTGGGTATCCACAAAAATCTTTTGATGAAACATAGGGTTGTTCCTTGCTGTTGGAAGGCATTAGTAGACCTGCTTATGGAGGAGCACTTGCAGATTTCTGCCGATTAACAGAAAAACCCGACGAAGCGTCGTTTGCAGAAACATCCTGTGGAATGTCAATAGCAGATTCAGACGTAACTTGCACTCCGCTGCAGCTAGGTGTAGACTCCTGTACTTCCGGTCGATCTGTTACTGCTGATGTTAGGAAATCAGAATACACAAAAGTATGTGAATTGAACGGATAAATCCCACACTTTTCGAAACCCGCCATAATGTTTGCGGGTGTCATTGCCCTCATATGAGCCACCTCTACACACTCAGAAACTTGGTAAATGGTCATGGGGATTCCTGGATTCCTCATCATCAAAGAGTCAACAGCTGCATTATAATATGCCTTTAAAGGGCAAAACACAGCAACATCCAATGGTTGTAACTTGTTGCTGCAGTGGGGTGGCATAGTTAGCAATGTTACGCCTGATTCTTTGGCCATTTCCAGGACTTCTATTGACATATATGACTTTCAT
Source organism: Clitarchus hookeri (assembly GCA_002778355.1). Classification (NCBI taxonomy): domain Eukaryota; kingdom Metazoa; phylum Arthropoda; class Insecta; order Phasmatodea; family Phasmatidae; genus Clitarchus; species Clitarchus hookeri. The sequence goes on from NQII01005402.1 coordinate 157,473, forward strand.
GATTGTCTAATATCAACAGTGCTGGATTCTCCTTTGAGCTATAGGAATGCTTAATAAAATGTTCCATAACTTTAGGAAACAACTCAGCATTCATCCGACCAGTAGAACTTGCCAGGCCAAGTGAACCAGGTGGTGCTCCATTTAGCATGTGTGTTTTAAAGTTCTTTCGGGGGAAGACCATAACAGGAGGTAAAAATGTTCCTGCGGCACAAATAGTTGCTGTTGTGGTAACCAACAGTCCTCTCTCACCACTTGAGCACTGATTGACTTGTCTAACGCCTTTCCTAGCGATAATCTTCTTAGGCTTTTGAACTGTGGTTGTGCCTGTTTCATCTAATTTAAAAATCCGAATAGCAACAGCTAACTGACGAAGGCAGTTGAAAATACCGGATAGATTGTCATAAAACATTTTTACATTATGTGCATTGAATGACATTAAATGTGATAAGCTGTATCCCTCCGGTTGTCTAATACTTAGTTGCGGGTTTCGATGTAATAAACCTCTCATCCATTCTAATCTAGCGCATTTGTTAGCTTTCCAAGATGGCGGTGTTTCTATTTTATTTATCTCTATCATTTCAAATGTTAGTCGTCGTAGGGAGGTTGTCGACAATCCGTAACACATTTTGCTGCATGTGTCGATATATTCACTAAGATCACGTTCCTGTTCTTCCGTGAATATTTAACGAACTGCATAATTTGACTGAATTTTAATGCTCGCTTCCGGTTCTGATTTCTGCTTCATAACATATCGATGCAGGGTTTGAAAAGGTACATTTGTTGCTCTAGCGGCTTCTCTTATAGAATTATGTTCATTAAGCACTAAATGAACCCCTGCAGCCATTTGCTTTTCATCCGACTTTCCAATTTTTTGTGGAACATCTCTGGGCCTCACCACGGTTGACCTGTAAATTATAATAAGCCAATTTTAATAAATTTTTATCCCTGGATTTATAATAAGGAGAATATTTATTAATAGCACTCAGCAGGGGTAGGAGAAAAATCCATTTAGTCAGGTCGAGGAGACAAAAATACTTCATTATTATATGGAATTTTCCCCTATTAATTAAGGTTAACGAATCATTGGTCCCAATTAAGAACTGCAGTAACCTAACAATTTGTTTAAGAATACATGTGTTGCTACTGCTAAATGGTCTACTACTCATTATACATCTCACTCAAATTGAATAACATACCACTGTGGTAGTTGACGTGAACCGTGGGTTCACAAGCTCCTTTGTGCCCACTCTGACTGCAGCTGTCATGTCCACTACACCAGACACACCACACCGACGGGCTTGTTGGCATGAGTTAGAGTGTACATTGCATCAGGATTTATAATTGCAGCAGTTTTCATAATTGCATCAGGGTATTTATTCAGAGCTTCAGTGTATTCAATCAGGGTATCTAATTTCATCAGTGTTATTAATTACATCATTGTTCATAATTGCATCAGGGTATTTATTCAGTGTTATTAATTGTATCAGTGTATATAATTAATATTATAATTGTCATCATGAAAGACAGTCGACACAGCCACAGCCAGGGACATTTGACTGTGGCTGGTACAATGGAAACATTTATAATTAATATAATCATTTTTATTGTGTATTTGTATAAGGAAAAATTATGTTTTCTTAGGTTAATTTAATTTATGTCACTTTCATCTCATAATCATTTTTTAGTGTGTATGGTGCTTCATCATTTCGCCGCTTGGCGTCGGCTGCGCTCAGGAAGCGGAAGCCGGCGCACGCTTCCTCCCAGTTCTTTTCAGCACTTGAAAGCTTCAAGATGTGTAAGTCTCTCGCTCCGCAAAGGCCCTCGGTGCCGACATCTTAAATTGAACTCATATTCACTGCAATAGACTTCACTTCATGAACCGGATGATTTATTTTATTTGTTATAGCGCCAAGGGGAGAGCAACGTTACTCTCATCGGAGAGTTTTTAAACGCAATCGCATTTCATGTTATAAAACCAAGTGGTCGGCGTTCCGGGCCGTTAAGGCCACGTTTTGTACTAAAGTTGTGTGTTTTCATTATGGAGTCGCAAGGAATATATAACTCCACAAGCATCGTAAGGGTTTCATTTGTAATTTAATTAAGGCATGTGAGGCGGCCTACAGCCTCGCCATCATATGTGACGGAGCACAAGTTGCGTGACCATCGTGGTGGCAGTGAGTGTAGGGCAAGGCCGTGTCAGCTTAATCTGACATTAGCACAATATCCAAGCCACTTCTGTTGGCTTGAAAAACAATGTCTGTGGAAGCCAAGGGAAAAGGGTGGTTTCAATACAATCTCGCGAATTCATCAGGTTAGCCCTCAGGCCGACAAAGAGCTCCTTTGCCTTCGACTGCTTCTGCACCCTGATATACTGGTTTAGTGAGACCCAGAGTGCCCAGAGAAGTGTCAGTCTAGGGTTCGACCTGATTCCGATTGACAGTCAAAAGATCTATGACCTTGAGATGATTCAGTCATTTGCTATTAATCGTCCCAAGTGTAATAGCCCTATGCGTTTAGGACGGAAACTCTGCTTAATTATCGTGGGTTCGTCCAGTACAGAAGGCCGGATAAGGGTGCTTCAATAAATATAGGCACAAACTTCGTACAATCCGCACCTGCTGCTGAAATATCTATGTCACACGAATCAACAATGTAACAGATGCACAAACCACTCTATTTATAAAAGTTACTAGTAGAGGTTTTAGAATAGGAGTTATATTTAGTTTTCCATTATGATTAGCAGGTATAGTCAGACCCTTAAGCAGGCTAGAGCAAAATTCCTGTCCAAACCTCAGCGCTCTCAGGATGCGAATGCGATCAAAAATTTAGTTTCTGAAAGACCGGCTTACTCTACTTCACTCTATCAGTCGGCATTAGGTTACTTACAGCTGACCACCATGCCAGAGGGAATCGGAGCTGACCTCAGATTTGCAATTGAGTTAGATATCATTTATGCTCTCACCACCTCTCATGATAGGGTTTCATTTTCCTCTCATTAGCATCTGTCACACACTAAGAGAAAACTGGAATTCCCATAGAATCCTTTGGCCTACAATGGATGGATTCAGTCACGAATCTTCGGAACAGTATCGTCTTTTGGCATTGAAGATTTGCAAGAGCATTCAAGTGCGCTCACTGAAGTTGTTGATAAGATTAACACTGCCATAAATCTAACCACATTTCAATTGAGAGGTCTTGCCAAAGCTGTTGAGCTGGAGCAACTAGAAATAGGAACCCTCAAGAAGAATCTGGGCAGATTGGAAACAGAATTCTATAATCAACAGTCTGTTTTCCACAATCAGAATAGGACTCTCTTGGAAAGCCTTTCCAATTTCCGGATTACTTCGCAGAGCTAGAGGACTACAACTTACTCAGTTCGACTTGTTATCTGGGCCATGTGTCATGGGAATTCATGTCCTCCCTCCTTCCTCGGGCCCTAAAGTCAGTAAGGGATCAATTCACAAGACAACACTTCAGATACTAGGTGGAGAAGACCATGATGCAGATTACATGGAATATCCAATGGCTAGTTGCCATCAAACGGAAGACCAATTCATACTCTCTTTTGTTGCTACCCTTTCAATTCCAGGCCCTCCAACACTTCTATAGAGACAACCTCCTTTAAAGTTACATATATGTGAAACTTCAGGAGGTGCAACTGAATGATTTAATACAATAACATTCACATCAGGTAAGTCATAAAAGCATGAATGATTGCCCGTTAAGAAGTAGAGACGTATAAACTTTAAAGCAGTTGGAAGTGTTCTCGAAATGCGAAGGGGAACTGCATAATACACAACCTTCGTGCAGAAAACTAAATTATTTGTCCAGTCCCCTGGACAGGCATAACCTGCACACTGTTGTCTGGAGGAAGCACTGCCCATTGACTTTTCAAATTACATGTTCCGGTGATGCAAGGGTCTGTGTGTAGAATCTCAGCACAGTCCCCGGAAGTCGAGCTATTGAGGAAGAGCAGTCTCATAATATGGGCCAAACACCCATGGCTCGTAAGGAAGCCCTTCATTGTGTAGACATGGCTACTTCGAGATGTCACCCGAAATTACAGCACAAAGTTCGACTGTAAGGTCATGCTTCTTGGGGGAGACTTCAGGCAGCTTCTTCCCGTTGTCAGCCGCGGAGGTCACACAGACCTGGTAAATTCGTGTCTTAAGAGCTCGGCGAGAGTTTCTTGAGACAGTTGCGTCTCGGGCAAAACATGAGGGTTATCTAAGGAAAACAAGAATTCCAACAGTTCCTGATGTGGATATGCGAGGGGACATTTCCATCTATCCGAGGACTTCCAGAGGACTAGGTGCACCTACCCGACATCTTGGTGATTCCACTGAATTATGACATCTGCATTCACGTCTTCGGCCAAGAGTCGCTCAATGGGGAGGTACAGTATTTTTTTTTTTGTTTCAACTCTGGTGATGCATTGACAGGGTTCTTACTGTTTATGACATATGGTGCGCTTTTATGGTTTCAGGTCATAAGCAGACTGCCGAGTCTCTGTCCAAGGAAGGAGGAAGTAAATGACATCAATATAATCATGGTGTCTCCCATGTGTGGAGATAAGAAAACGTTTCAGAGCCAAGACCATCCGGAAGATACAGAAGGTGATTCGATGAGCATACATGTAGAGTTTCTGAACTCACTCGCTGTGTCATCTTTGCTGCCACATTCGTTGACACTCGCAGTTGGATGCTGCATAATGTTGATCAGGAATTTCCACACCAAGCACGGACTGTGTAATGGAACGAGGTTGTTGGTGATACACATGTCCGACTACATCATCAATGCCGAGATAATCACCGGGTCGTGCAAAGACGAAAGGCATACATTCCACGTATAACACCTACGTCTTCTCCGAATGAGTTTCCTTTCACTTTCAGTAGGAGACAGTTTCCTATCCGTTTGGCATTTGCGATGACCATCAATAAGAGTCACGGTCAAACATTCAATCGTATAGGGATTTACCTTCAAATTACAGTCTTCACCCACGGTCAGCTGTATGTCGCACTATCTCGAGCTAAGAGCTGTGATTCTGTGTTCGTCCAGGTCAAACCATCTTCAAGCATACCTTTGCCAAGAGAACATCAAAACAAAACCTTCACATTGAATGTGGTCTACCCGGAAATCCTCTCCTAAATTCTTCTACAAGAAGTGACAAACATAATAGTTAATCTGTACGGATGTTTGTCCTTTTTGATGATGCCACATATCTTGTACATTACTAAAACTGAGTAAATAACTTCACCATGAGATATGATTGACTGCAAAAATTGACTTGTAAAAAAAAAGTATATACCCAAACCCTCAGATTATATGAGCAGTACTACTAGGAACTAGAAAACAGTTAATACAAATGAGTCCATGACCTTAACCCAGGCAGGCAATCTGCAAGCCCTAGAGAAGAGAAAGAAAGCAGTGAAGCAGGACATAATGGGCATGTAAAAAGGCAGCTGTGGAAACAACGTAATACCCAGCCCACACCAGTGGAGAGAGAAGTAGCAAACCGGTGCCACTAAAACAACCGGTGAGGACACTTGTCACACCTAGGAAGGAGAGGAGGCGGGGGCAAATTCACATGTTCAGTGCCTCAAATTTTAACCCTTGCTGCTGAAACCACCTCATGAACCTTCAAACATACCAGCTGTCTAGTATAATGACGGGAAGGCGACGGATACATGCCCCTAACCGAGAGCAGAAACAACCTGCACCAATTTACTTCCCCGATACGCATGCGGGAGTGGCAGCCGATTGAGACAGTGCCGCACAATTATAAGAGAGGTGCCAGCCCAACAATTGCCAGTTATTCTCCAGCGGCAACCATCCTTCAGTTCTCACATTTCCTTTTGAGTATAACTCAAAGCACCTTATTTCCTGCAAGCAATGCTGAGCCACGCCTTTGTTCACTGTGCTTACCGCACCATCCCTGACGATACACTGTGCCTGTAACTCAGCCACTAACTAATCAAAAAACAAAACTCCCAAACCCTTTAATCCAAACACCAAGATGTGTACCTACCTACTAATCTAATCTCACATTACCGGTTAAATTCAACATTATGGACATCGCAGTCTTGATTAGTATCCTATTCCTCTGGTCTGCGTCTTCTGGTAAGAGAATTCAGGCAGGAAAAAGAGTTAGCATAGTTTTCGATATGGCCTAACTAGATGAAGCCCTAGTTTACGACTTAGATGTCATCCAGTCTTTCTCCATCATACATCTTGAATGTAATGCCAGTCAGCATGATGGGAGAAACCTGATTCTCATAAGTCACTGTCAGAAAGACCGAAATAGGAGGAACATACAGCTGTACAAGCCCTTAGTCTATGTGGGATGGTTACAATCAAGGATTATTGGAACAGTGTCCTCATTTGATAAAGAGGGACTGGAAGTCCAGTCTGATGAGTCAAAAAGCTATTTGCTTCTGCCTTTAAGACAGTTCAAAATGGCTTACAAGGTGACCTTCTCAAAAGGGAAGACACCTCGTCCGAATGAGGCGATCCTTAATGAAGCGATCGCCGCATTCCAAGCGGTGGTGGCCGGGAGTAAACAGTGTGCCACCTTCACCCCGTTCAACACCGCCGGGTCGGCTATTGATCATATCAGTAGCCTTCCCCACGCTGAGCGTGAGATTGCCGAAGCTGGCATATTTCAAGTGTACAGCCGCCGCCAACGGATCTTTCGAGGTTCCGCGGTGGCCACCCCGGCGCCAACAGCTGTTACAGCTGTTAGGGTTGGCCCAGCGCCTCCAAGAGGTGCTGTGCCAAACAGCTCACAGTCCAGACTGTGAGCAAAATTAATTCAGCACTGGCACAGATTCAGGCACCTGGGCAGGATCGGGGGTGGAGACTTCCTCTTGATCCCGGGTGGCGGCGAAGGTCGGTGACGACATCGGGGACAGGGTCAGCAGAGACGGAGATGGAGGACTCGGAGCTGGTGCCGGGTCCTCGACGTCTGGCAGCTGCGGTGTCTGCCAGCAGACCATGTGCTGCTGAGGCATAAGGACTGGCAGGGTGCATGCCTCTTCCCGTGCCCTGCCCTCTTCTACCCACCACGTCTCTCCAGGGTGCAAACCTTTCACGTGGATTTGGGCACAATGTAAAAGGTACCTGCGGCCATCCCCAAATGTGGAAGCACACAACCTGCAATCAAAAATGCCTGCAGTCACGTCAGCAGTGTGGTAGTTCTTAATGTGCTTCCACAAGTCGGACCACGAGGCAAACAGTCCGTAGGTGCGCCTCATACAGCGATCCATGGCACCGCAGAGAGGGCGCGCCAGCACCGCCAGAAGTGGCACTGGCACACACAGGACCCCTAGGCGGCCGGTGTCCCCCTCTTCTCACTCAAGCGCCACGGCAAAGCGCCCAGCAGCTACCATCTCGTGGATACCTTCTTCTTCCTCCTCCTCTGTATCGTCTCCCCTGACTCCCGTCTCTGGTAGCGCCGGCTCCATTCGGTGGCCTGGGTGGACCGACTCGAAATGGAGCCATGCAGCTCGCTGGCTACAAAGTACCTCGTGAGGACGACAGATCTTGCACCTGTTCCACAACCCCTCGTAGTCGTGCTCCCGATGCACATGAGCGTTGAGGTCGGCAACGTGCCGGAAGACCAACTCGAACCTCCCCCGCTGAACACATACCGGGCAGGGCACCTCCTCGGGGAACAGCAACGGCACGAAAATGGGCCTCACAGGCATTCTAGGACACTTAAGCAGACCACTTCCCACATATATACTCTAACACACAAGTCTCAATAGAAAAACAAACACACATAACTGCACAGCAGTATACAAATATGTAAATATAAATTTAAATGTAAATAAAGTGTGAAAATTGAATGTTATAATATATATTCAACTCTAAACAAAATGCACACAGTGAAACCTCTATTATTCGTTTTTCATGGGACCTACTGAAAAAAACTCAGTATGCGGGAAAACTCAGTATGCGGGAAAACTCAGTATGCGGGAAAACTCAGCATGTGGACCACTCTCCTCAAAAAGTAAAACCTAACCTTAAAAAAAAATTTAATTTCATCCTTGGTTATACTGAGTTGATTGCCTGTAATGAACAGTGGGTATATCTTAAATACTGGATGAAAAAATTATATCTCAATCATTCAATATAAGTATTGTTTTACAAAATATTAAAATGCACTTGATTTCGAAAATATGCCTAAAGTTTACATAAAATGCACAACATTTCTGCAAAATGTAAAAAAAAGTGGCAAAAATCAAACAAAATGTATTAAAAACTGTGATTTAAAATAGAAACGTGCTAAAAAATGTTAAAATGTAAGTACAGTGATAAAGTATTATGCGTAGTTTCATCATAACAATGCTGCATTTTATATTTTTTACTCTTCTTTGGAGGCAAATTTTACAGTTTTTTTTTGGTTTGACATGTAAAAATCCGATTTTTTGAAATCATATTTCACTCCGCCAAAAATTCTGTTGCCTGCTAAATGTTTTTGAATTTTGCGTAGTTAAACGGAAAGTCTGCTAAGTTGACAACACTCGCCATCTTGTTTGACAGTTGATATCACTGCATTACTCATAAAAAAAGTTACTAGCGTAATTTTATCTTAACAGAATGAATTCATGAAAACATACTGTTCCCCTTTAATGCTTGTAATTTACATGGTTATTTACCGTACTGACCTAAAAATTATTACGTTTCCTTTGTGGAACCAGAGTAAAGTTCAAATCCGTTCCCCCATTATGAATGTTTGGTTCTGGTCCGTACCACATACAAAAAAGTGCGTGTTTTATTTGCGCATATTTTCGTTTGCTGACTTGAAAAAAGAAATGCCTGCAATTATTATGTGTTGCCTGTTTTTCGACGTGTGTAATTTAAAACAAATAGTGATTGAATTATCAAAAATAAACTATGTGGTTGTTAACGATTGCAATGTTTCATGACAACTAGTTGTGTACACTAGCATTTGAGGTTAGGGAGTGTCTGTTTACCTGCTCTTGGTGCTACTGAATTTTGGCAGTACCGGTTTTATGATAGTTTTTCACAGACAAACAATAGTTCCGAATATATTTCGGTTTTTGGACAGAATATCTGATCGATGGATGCGGATAATTGAATGATTTAAGGGTGTAGCATGCGGGTTTTTTTAACATTGTCTATATAGGATATTTGTTGGTGCCATCCAAAAAAATCAACTGATACGGGAAATCGACATAAACGGGAACGCAACAACAAGGTTTCACTGTATATAAAGTCTCTACTTAAAACTAATCACGTACAGGGAAACACTTATAAACTAAAGGTGTAGTAGTAAACTACTAGGTAAAAAATAGGAGGGTGCTACTTGGTTAGGGACCAGAGGTAGCCACAACAATAGGTGGGTGTGGGGGCGAGCAAAGTGATTAACTGGAGTGGTCAGTCACTCGTCTCCCAAACAGCAGCAAACAAACTGACGAGGACCACTCCTAGAGTGGTTCGTAGCACGTACACCTGCATGGGTGGCTCAGTCACCACTAGTCAAAATCTGTAGTGCAGAAGAAGTCACAATTTGTGGTCCTGGTGCCTAGCACTCAGAGACCGGCACAACGGAGACAGAGAAAAAGTTTCTAAACCAACTGTACGCTTTATCAACTGTATAGAGTATGCAAGAGCACACTCAGCTGGAAGAAATGTGGTACAAGAAAAATCACAAGTCAGTCACTTGATACCAGACAAAAGGTTTGGACTTCAAAACACTAACAATAAATGTATATTAGAGTTCAAACCTAGAACAAAACAGATACTTAGAAACAAACAATTAGCAGAAACACAAAAACCAAAAAGAAAAAAAAACAATCAAACAGGCACTGTCACACAAGTGAGAGGCCTGCAGCTAAAAGAAAAGGATTTAAATTAATGTGCAAGACCTAAGGCTGAGGGCCAAATGCGTAAACACTAGGTGGCTCAAGGCCAAAAGAGAACCAACACTGGGTGGTTGAGGACCAAAAATGTAAATACAAGGTGGCTGAGGGCCAAAGAAATCAGGTATTGCTTATTTGAAAGTGATAATCAGTGGGCTGAAGGCCAAACTTTGAATTATACAGTGACTTTAAATCTGATTGTAAGAAAACCAAGGGCTGAGGGCCGAAAATGTGAGTACAAAACAGGAAAACAAAAGAGTTATAAATTACAATTAAAAGAAAATCAAAGTTATTCCAAACTCAACAGTTAAGAGACAAGTGAAAAATTAAAGGATTACAAAAACAATTGCAGAAACACAAACACTTGGCCTAGAACAAAACAGATGTAGACAGACAAAGAATTAACAGAAACACACAATAAATACAAAGGAAAACGAAATCAAACAAGCACTGTTACCGAAGTGAGAGTTGTGCTGCTAAAGAGAAAGATCTAAATTATGGCGTAAGACCTAAGGCTGAGGGCCAAAGGTGTAAACGCTAGGTGGCTGAAAGGCCAAAAAGCAAACACTGGGAGACTGAAGGCCAAGAGAAAAAAACTAGGTGGCTGAAGGTAAAAAAATAAACAAAAGCTATTCCAAACTCAACAGTTATGAAATAAGCGAAAACCCAAAGAATTACGGCAAGATCGAAGGATCAATGCAAAAAAAACACAAAGCACTTGACCTTAAACAAAACAAAGCAAAACAATGCAGGGATCAGTGCCACAAGACCAGCGGTGGGATTAACAACAAACCAAAACAATCACTGGACAACAAGGCAATAGACTTTAAATAAACTCAGAAAAGTACTAAAATACACAAACAGTAATAAAGTAAACAGTACACAACACACTTAATGAAGGTAAACAAACGCAGAGTCAAAAAACTAAGGAAAGTATTTGGCTGAGGGCCACTAAGAAGCAAAAAAGTTATGTTTTAATTAAGCCAGATTCTAAAATGTAATAAGTCAATGAGTTTAAGCCAGTAAGAATATATATTATGCACTATTGGAAGGGGAAAAAGGATAGATCAATACAAAATTATTAGTTGCAGGTAGCAAAATCTGTAATAAACAAAGCTCAAACACATACACAAGCAGCAGAAAAAATAAACGATTGCAGAAGAATTAAAAGTTTACTTAAAAGTGCTGGGGGAATATCTGGTGTAGAGTGGGGGTTGCACTATCTATTTATGGTCGCGCTAACTAATTCAAACATGCGGCTAGGTGGAGGAGAAAGGAACCAGAAGCTATGCAGGTGTCCTAGAAGGATCTGGAAAGGCATGGAACACTATTGTATACAAAAAGGGTGGAATGTAATAAGACTGAGGGCCAGAAACTGTAAAATAACAAAGATACTCCAGATAATTACAACACAGCACTTTCAGGGACAAAATTAAGAGACAAAGTTAAAAGAAGGTCACTGTGTTACAAAAATAAGTAAATTAAGTAAACAAATTAAGGTAACTTAACTCTTTTTAAAGCATTAAAAGAATGCTGAGGTATTTAAAAGTAGGTAATCAGATTATTTCACGACTCGACAGAAAAGTTATCTGTCGCCCAACAGGTTAAAACACTATAGTTATGGCCGCGCTAAAAAATTCAAACACGTGGCCGAGGTAAAATTATGATTTAAAAACAACTATGGCACTGTTTTGGAAATTATAAATATATTTTTTAACTACAATTTATGGGGAAGCTAAATAAATTAAGACCAGTGCAAAATAATTCAAGGGAGTCCCGGATGGAAGGGGATTAAGTTGCGCAAAAGTCGCACAGCAAAACAGCTTACCACTGATTTAATTTAAAAAAATTAAATTACTCCAAAAAATCCTTTGCCGAGGTTAGGCAGATATAATATTTCAACTAAATAATCGGCTGAAGGCCTGAAATATTAAGAATCACATACGGATGGCAACAGATAAAAACTCAATCGGTCCTGACACAAATGCTTAACTTAGAATTAACTATGAAAAAAGTATGGACAGGAGTATAGGAATTATTTAAAAGCTGGCAAGAGAAGAATTATTTAAGAACTGGGTTATGGATTACAAGGTTTAAGGGATGGATGGATATTTCCTCACAAAGCAGACACGAAATATTGATTGCAAAAATTTGAAGGGTCAATATGGCGACGGCCTGCGCTAAAGAATTCAAACATGCGGCTGAGAAAAATTAATGTAATTTGTTGATAAAGGGTGGGATACAAAAACTGTAAATTTATTCAGAAACTAGTTTATATGTGGAACAATTTAATATTATTATTTATGCAAAATATGCAGCAGAAGGCCTGGATAGGTGGAGATTAAAATTACGTTAAAGGCGGCTTGCAAAAATTACCAGAGGGACAGAATATAAGAAAATTTGCGGATTGCAGAAAGTACTGAAAAGTATATATATGTTGCAGCGACGAACAAGCTAGAAAGACTATATACAAACGCAAACCCATACTAACGGAAACTGAGCGGCTGAGAGAGCACTGGGGTAAGACAAAATATGGGAGGAGATATGAAAAATTAAACAACTTTGTCAGGAGAAATGAGCACTATTATTGCCAGATGGGCCAAGGGAAAGTTGCAGTTTTTTAAGACACTATTGCAGCTATATGATAAGAAAAATAACAACAGGAGAATGCAATAGAAATGTTTTAATGAAAATGGGAAGGCGTGGGTGACGAAGGCGATATCCGCCTGGTCTCCCAGGGGAGGAGGCCAGCGCCACCGTCTGAGTGGTCGACGTGGGCGAGAGGAGATGTAGCATGGTGAGGCAGGTGGAGCCATCTCTTAGCATGTGCCTGGAGGTCCCTGTCGAAGCCTGCTAGCACCATCTTCCATACCCTTCCATACTGCATGATGAATTGCATTCCGGGAAGTAAGGAAGACACATGTGGCAACGATTTTCTGCCATGGCGCCAGCAGGCTGTTGACCCAGCTTGCCATGTCCTCCCAGAGACATGTCACTTCTTCTTCCGGTGTCTGGGGTGCCCTGTACCTGGTCGAGACACCGAGGCGCCGGTAGGTGTCGCCCTCGGCCATGGCTTGCAGAGGCACACCCTCCACAGTGAAGACTGTGGGTGTTGTGGTTGGGCGGCCACCCCGTGACATTAGATGCAGGGTTGCACACTTGGCAGGTTTTAACTGTAGTCCCGCCCATCGGGCCACCAGGGCTGCCGAGTCCAGGAGGTGTTGGAGAGCCCCGTCATCCCTGGAGAGGAGCACAATGTCGTCGGCATATGCCATAATGACGTGGTGTTGTGGGCCGATGCAGTATCCCCTGTGCGTGGCCTGGAGGGCAACAGTTCGTACGATGGGCTCCATCCCCAGGTTGAAAAGTAGGGGGCTGAGCAGGCAGCCCTGGTGGACCCCCGCAGTGATGGCAATCGGCTCCGTGTGGCCTTCTCGAGTGCGAATACGTGTGACCTCTCTGGTGTATAGAACCTGGATGGTCAACCTCAGCTCGCCGGGGACGTATGCAAGGTAGGTGTGAGGGATGGACCCGAACATGTTTGCCAGGTTCAGCTATGCCACCCCGAGTTGGCGCCTCCGCTGGTGACAGTCGTCGATGGTGGTCTGGAAGACGAAATTGTGTTCGAGGCAGCCTTCGTGCTCCTGGAAACCTTTTTGCTGTCCCGAATTACACCCCATCATGGACGCCCACTTACCCATCCTGTCGGCCAGCACCTCCAAGTAGAGCTTGGAGATGGTAGGGCTGAGAGCGATAGGGTGCCAGTTTGCAGGGTCCTCGTGGTCCCCGTCCTTGAAGATCAGGACGGTGGTCGACTCTTTCCAGAGTCTGGTGAGTGTGGTGTTAGCAGGTTCTGATATAGAGATAATTTTTGGATTTTTTCGATTTTTCTCATAACTTTCTATCTTAATCGGAATAATAAAAAGAATTTAAAGGGTAATTCAACGATACATCGTTCATTTAAATCGGATAAATAGTTCGCATGAAATGAGGGTTTAAATTTCACTGAAGATTGACTCCAAGAACTCATTATTCAGTTTTCCTTTTTTCTGGTCTTAATTTTTCCAGAATATCCAATAAAGATAGCATATTACTATAGTTTTCGGGGTGCTCTTTCGATTTAAATGAGTCTGGTGAGTGTGGTGTTAGCAGTTTATGAGCTAGGTATGTTATTTAGGGTTATTCCGACAGTAAATTACAATGCCGAATTATGGATAAGAAATTCCGTTCTGAACAGTTTGATATCAACATTGAGATAGTTTCTTAAAAACAATTTTCCAGACCAAAATTTTTTTTCCGCAGGTGACCCCTTAGTTGATTTTTGGCATGTTTTTATTTCTCTTAAACTTTTTTACCTATTCGGATTCGCTACAATCACATATTGTAGAGAATTGAAAGGGGAATCCAATAGCGAGTCGATCATTAAAATCTGATAAATGGTTCGAGAGAATTAAGGGTGTAAAATTCACTGAAAATGCATTCAAGGAACTCATAATTTAGTTTTCCTTTTCTCGCATCTTAATTTGTCCAGACTGTCCAAAAAAGATAGCACATTCCTATATTTTTTTGGTGTGCGCGGCAGGCGGCGAGAGAAGCCTCGAAACAGAGTTTGGCGGGCGGGTATAGGGTCGTTCGTAAGCATAGTGTAACGGCAAGGGCAGGAATTTGAAGAGGGGGCAGCGGGCATGGGTGCAGGTAGACATGAGTGCAACACTTTGCAGGTATGTAATGTTGTCCTGGTATGGTGAGCGTGTAGTGTCCAGGAGGTGCTGCTGCAGGCGTAGACTCGTGAGCTATGCAGGGCCGCAAAGAAGCACGGTTATGTGTGACAGATATGATGGGAAAATGTAATGTGTAATTACGGAAATCGGGAAAATGTGCAGGTGCAGTTAGACAAGCAGGTGCGGAGTGTTTGCGCATGCGTACAGCATTGTTTTGGCATGGCCTGGAGTGCATCCATCAGTGCAAGTGGAAGGTGAGCTAAGTGTCGTTACTAGCTTCTCGCGATGCCAACCTATGAGCATGGTCCTCCTTGACATTGCCAGAGCATTCGACTCCGACCCTCGTCAGCTACTTGTCACTCGCCTCGCCTCCATGGACATCCCACCGTGCCTCACGCATCTCATCTGCTCGCACCTGGAGGGTCGCTGCTACCAGGTGCGGGTGTACGGCTTACTCTCTAACCCCCCTCCCACCAATTTCCAGCAGGAGTTCCACAAGGTTCTGTCCTAAGACCCTCCTCTTCGCACCCCACATCGCGAACCTGAAAGTCCCCCTTCCCCGCGAACCCATGTCGTTGAGTACGCTGATGACAACTGCCTTCTCTCCTCCTCCGTCCACGAGCACATGCTCAGCGACCACCTCAGTCGTGGCCTCACCTCCCTAAACAACCAGCTTCACACGCCCGGCATCGGGCTTAACCATTATAAGTCAAACCATCCTCTTTTCCCGCCTTCACCCATCTGGTCTTTACCCCTCCCCTACAAACTTCTCATCACCCCCATCTCCTGGTCACCCACTCTCCATTACATTGGGGTCATTTTTGACTCCTACTTCAACTTTATTCCACATCTCGACTCCATCACCACCAAAGCCTGCACACCCATGATCCACCTCGCCCCTGTTCTCCTCCCCTCCTCGACGACCCCCTTCCCCTAGAAGACCCGCCTCACTGTTTTCCGCACCTTTATTCTCCCGATCAACACCTACGCCTGCCCCAACTGGTCTCACATCACCACCCAAGCTCTCCATCCCCCCACCCACATCTACTTCCGCTCACTCAGACTCATTCTCAGACTCCCCCTCCCTGTTCACGCAACCAGGTGCTTGCAGCCGCTAACCTCCCTCATTTTTACTCTGTTCTAGCCAACCTCACTGACTGCTTCTCCCGTTCTTGCGCCCATCACCTCACCAACCCTACCATCCAACAACTTGTCACCCCTATTCCACCCACTGCCTTTCCTCGCTGACTGCTTTTCTCCACCCAACATCTGAGGAGGGACACCGATCAGGACCCCGAGGAAGAAGACGCCGGATGATGATGGCCCTGGCTAAGGCTGATGTGACACTGTTCCACCCACTCATCGATGCCAATTTCCCCAAATCATAAATTTTAACTTCGCCCCTACCTCTCTTACATGCATCACTTACACTTCGCCTACTTTCGGCTTCCTGCTCCATGCGTACCGGACCTCCAACTGCCGGTATGCCCTACCTTCACCAATGATTTCATCATCCAGCAGCCCACGCCATTTTTGCCCCACACTCATAAGTACCTCTGGTTGGAAGGTCACTACACTACAGATACACACATTCTCTGGGCACAACACTTTCTTACATGTAACAAAAAAACTTCTCTTGTCAGTAAAATCTCGATAAAGTGTAGATTACCACACATGTATATTTCACGAGTATCGGGAGTGCGCAGCATGTGCGTTTCAGGTCCCTGGCTGTGTGTCAGAGTCGGCGGAGCAACTACAGCGAGTTCAGAGACGTCCGAGGCGAGGCGCTAGTGCTGTGTGCCACTGCTGTTCCAGGAGGTGCTGCTCTCCGGGACCCAATGTGGAACTACGTGGAGAAGTGAAGTAGGTATTAACTTGACTCAAGTAATTAGTTTTTCAATTTGTTGTAGAAAAATGTAGTTTGCCTTCCGCTGTTAATATGCTTTATACGTTAAATTAATTTAGTCAGTTTATTCTCACGTTTATTTGCTGTTCTTTTAAGTTTTAACTGCCCTTCAGACTCTTGCTGTGCATTTCACCATTAATGGTTTAATTCATGTTTAATTAAACATAATATTATTTAGTTTTGTGTTTTTTTTAATTAAATAAGTAGTAAGCTATTTTGATGTGCGACTTTTGCGCCACTTAATGCCCTTTGATCCGGGTCTCCCTTGAATTATTTTGTACTCGTCTTAATTTATTTAGCGTCTCCATAAATGGTAGTTTAACAATATATTTATAGTTTCCAAAACAGTGCCATAGTTTTTTAAAATCATAATTTTAACTCTGCAATCTGTTTGAAATTTTTTAGCGTGGCCATAACTATAGTGTTTTAAGCTGCTGGGCGACAGATAACTTTTCTGTCGAGTAGCGAAATAGTCTAGCCACCTACTTTTTAAAATATCAGCTTTCTCTTAATTATTTTTAAAGGGTAAAACAGTAAGTTATTTTATTTACTTAATTTACTTATTTTTGTAACACAGTGACTTTGTTTTTACTTTGTCTTTTAATTTTCTCCCTGAAAGTGCTGTGTTTTAATTATCTGGAGTAGTTTTGTAGTTTTACAGTTCCTGGCCTTCAGCCCTATTACATTCTACCTTTTCCATATACAATGGTGTTTATACCTTTCTAGATCCTTCTAGAACATCTCCATATCGTCTGGTTTCTTTTCTCGTCCACCAATTTGTGTGTTTGAATTAGTTAAACAGATAGTGCCACATCCACTCTACACCAGATATTCCCCCCTGCACTTTTTTGTGAACCTTTAGTTTCTACTTCTTCTGTAATCGTTTATTTTGTATGCTGTTTGTGTCTGTCTCGTGTGTGTTATAGATATTTCTGCCTGCAACTGATAACTTTGTATTAATCATCTTTTCTCCCTTTTTAGCCTAATATATAATGTTATTGCATTTATTTCACTCAACATTTATATCTTAAATTCTGTTTGCTCAGTTTGCCTTGACCTAAACACAACACATCAATTTTTGTTTCTCAGTGGCCCTCAGCCAAAAAATTTCCTAATGTTTGGCCTTCAGCCACCCAGTAAATTAATATCTGCTTTTTTCTGTTTATTAGAAAATATTCTGCTTTTGTGGGTGGTATAACTCTAGTAACTACAGTTGTGTAGTGTTCTGACTGTGTGTTTGTTTATATTCATTGAGTGTGTTGTGTATTGTTTATTTTATTACTGATTGTTTATTTAATAAATTTTTGAGTTTATTGTATTGTTGTCCAGTGTTTTTTGTTTGTTGTTAATCCCACTGATGGTCTTGTGGTACTATTCCCTGCTTTGTTTAGTTTTAGGTCCGGTGCTTTGTGTTTTTTGCATTAAACCTTTGATCTTCTTGTTGTAATTTTTTTAATTTTTCACTTGTCCCATAATTGTTGCATTTGGAATAGCTTTATTTTTACCTGTGACTATAACTGTTTTCTTTCCTTGCTTTCTGCTTACATTTTTGGCCCTCATCCACCTTTTTGTTTACTTCTTGGCATTCAGCCACCAAGTGTTTGTTTTTTGGCCTTCAGCCATCCAGTGTTTGTGTTTTTAGCTTTCAGCCATCTAGTGATTGTTTTCTAGCCTTCAGCCACTCTGTGTTTACACCATTGGCCCTCAGCCTTAAATCCTACACAGAAATTTAAATTTTCTGACAACTTAGCTGCACAACTCTCACCTTGTGACAGTGCCTGTTTGGGTTTTGTTTTTGTACTGATTGTGTGTCTCTGTCAATCCTTTGTCTGTTCTGTTTTAGGTTTGTGCTCTCATATAAGCTCTTTACTGTTGGTGTTTTGAAGTACAAATGTTTTCATATCAGTGAATGTATTGTGTTTGTTTTTTTGTACCATATTTATTCCAGCTGAGTGTGCTCTTGCACACTTTACACAGTTAATAAAGCAACCGGTTGGCTTGGAGACTTACTTGTAAGGACCCTGAAGTTAGAGACTTGCCATGGGTAGGTTTGTTTCAGGCTACGAGGAAGCGCCTGAACAAGAACGAGATCACGAAGGAAGAGATGTGCCGATACCTGAGTGATGACCGAAGGTGAGTAAATCTTCCCCCGATGGTCCAGCACTGGGAGGATTGTGCCTCCTGTAGTGCGGCTGAATGGTGGAGCGCGAATAGCCAGTGGTGCGGGCACCTCTCCTCCAGCACCCTTCGGGCCCGCAGGTAGGAGCGGTATTAGTCTGCCCCTGCGACGGGCGCGGGGTTTTTCTCAGTGTGGTCGGACATGAAGAAGCAAGAGAAGGTACCACTAGAACCCTTGTGTGCGCTTCGTGTGCCGGCACTGCCAGCGGTACTTTGGCGGACTGAGGAGAGCTAACAACCACATCGAGGCCTGCCTCCACAAAC
>NQII01005402.1:176508-208949 GCA_002778355.1 Clitarchus hookeri
GACGACCTGCCGGCGAGTGACTCAAGCCATTCGGAAGGTGAAGACGACCCCCCCTCCCCCTCCACTGGGCGACCAACACCCAGGAGAGGTACACCACCAGCATGCACCATGAGCCCTTGCCCCCACCCAGCATGCCTCATGTAGAGGTTGAGTCCCGGTTCCCTCTGACGAATGCCATGCCACCAGCACGTGCACTACCACCCTGTACACTACCACCCCTTGTGGAGTTCACCACGCCACTAACATCACCGCAGCAGAGAGAACCCCACCCCACCACCAACTCCGCAGCCTCACCAGGTCTGTGTGCACAGGGGCGAATTATGCCAGCTCCACCAGCAGCTCACGGAGCACATCCACCAGTGCCTTCGGCCTCGTTAACAAGGCCAAAAAAACACCACCACCACCACCCCTGCCCATTCTCCCTCTACCATTTTGCTACAAGCATCGAATAATACACCTCACCCCACCAGACCCTGATCTGCCCTTGGATGCCACAATGCCCACTGCCCTCTAGCCTCCACCACCAAACATCACCATCCCACCATCCCCAGCATCAATGGATTTGATAGTCCCCCACAGTGAGTCACCGTGCTGGTCCACCAGTCCGAGTTGACCTCGCATCACACCCCTGTGGTAACGACCACCGACACATGGGCTAACGACGAACCTCGACCAGCATCGGCGGGATCAGGGCTACCCCCTGGCGACTACCTGTCCAGGACGGCCTCAGAATACCTCCCGCCATGGACCTGGAGGAAATCCTGCCATACCCGAACACAGCACCGAATGATGTTGGCCCAGTTCTTCCTCGTCTACCTGCAAGCCAAAGGCGCCTCATAGTTGGCCCCCCGCATATGTACACCAGATGTGGCATGTGCACCTCAGTGAGGAAGTCCCTGGCTGCCCGGCCGATGATATTCCATCACAGCCATCCCCTTACCAGAGCTCTGCCAACTCCCACCCCCACCTAAATACCGGATGTGGACACACATGTGGTGCCCCCCGACACTGGTTGCTCCCTATCCCCTGACACCTAGGAATCTGCACCCCAGCCCTACCAGCAACACCTCGGCACCAATCTCCGACATGGACGATGCCCTCATCGGCGATGTGGGCCACATGGCAGGGGTATGAGAAGCTTGTATCGACAACCGCCCCTGGAAGCCTGGCAGCAGGACTAGGAGCAGCTAGCCCCCACAGACAGACCTGTGGGGGGAGGGGGGCATCATCATCATCATCATGTTGGCCAAGCATGTGGTGTCAGAACCACAAGACTCCATCGTGGAGATGATGGTAGAGAGCACTGACTAATGCTCTGCGAGAACTTCTAGTCCCCCAGAATATCAGCACCACCAGGACCACCAACACCGCACCAGAGAGGTGGGGGACATGATGTGCAACATGCGTGGCCGGACAAGCTGCCGCCCCGAGGCCGGCGGCGCCCACGTTGGCGGGGTAGGGCATGTGGCAGGGGCACATTAGTTGTTCTACAACTGCCCCCAGAGCACCACCCAAATGGGCCTGGGCAGGCGGACCTACCAAATGCACCGTCATGCGACGATACCGCTACAACAAGAGATATGGCGAACACAGCAATCAACACATCTCCAGACATGGGACCCCTGGATCGCCGGACGACCCCAATGATGACTCACCCGATCGTGAACCCTCTTGACAGGCCAACTGATGGGATCCACCACAGCCCCGCCAAAACAGTGAACCAGAGCCCATGCCCTTCCAATGTCTGTGGCTCGGGCACATTGCAGCGGCGGCCGACGACTGGGCCGCCCTGGGCCCTGCCTGCACTGGCATGGGG
The DNA here is from genome assembly GCA_002778355.1 of Clitarchus hookeri. Lineage (NCBI taxonomy): Eukaryota > Metazoa > Arthropoda > Insecta > Phasmatodea > Phasmatidae > Clitarchus > Clitarchus hookeri. Next base: position 178,325 of record NQII01005402.1, read on the forward strand.
TGCTGGGCCACATGGTGGCTGCCGCAGAATGGACTACGACCCCGCCCAGAACAGATGTGTTGTCCCAGGCCTCCGGTTCGACAGCGAGGAGGCCATCCAGAGCCTCTACCAGTCACAGCCCAAGAAGGCCATGCAGTGGATACTGCCACTTTACCACTGCCCTCAGCAGCGAGGGCTATACTATAGGCTATACCCCGCAGGGTGCCAAACTCTGGGTTCTGGACTCCGAGGAAGAAGATGTTGCGGATCTCCTACGGCCTTTTCAGGCCAGCGAGCTCACGTCCCTACTCGGGGAATGGGCATCACGGCTCCCGGCGCTGATGGAGTGCGGTACAGGTGCCTCAAGAACGCCTACCCCTCCCTTAAGTTGCTTGTGGCCCTGAACAATGCCGTACAGCGTATAGGAATGTGCTATCTGTATTGGACAGTCTGGCGAAACTAAGACGCGAGAAAAGGAAAACTAAATATTGAGTTGCTGGAAGTAGTCTTCAGTGAAATTTAAAACCTCATTTCTCTCAAACCATATATCTGATTTTAATTATAGATGTATCTTTAGATTCCTCTTACAATTCTCTACAATCTTTAATAGTATAAAACAAAGTAGCTTATCTGCGTCTGTCTGTATATTCACTTAGTACTTCTAAACTACTGGATAGATTTTGATACAGTTTTCAACATCATTTACGGACTTTCTTGAGGAAGGTTTTGGTGTATAAGACATTCATATTTAATGTAAATATAGTAGGTAAATATAGAAATTTGTAATCAAGTCATAAAAAACCGCTTTTAGTACGCTTACATGGCTTGCGCCGACTAAACCATAACAGATATATCAAATTAATCTTTTACAGAATTGCAGCTCTCAAAAAGTTCTACAAAAAAATCCACTATAGTATATGTTTATCTTTTAAGGATGACAGACAGTAACCATTTTTCTCTTTCAAAGTTTGATCAAAAATAATGGTTCAGTTGCGAAGCCGTTTTGACCGACATAGTATTAATCCTTATCCAATTGAGTATGTTAGTTACAATATCAATTAAATTAATATCTTAGAAGATATCACAGATTTAAAAATTGCCCTCAACGAAATAATTACAGCGGTTGAACGAGCGCCTCGCAGGGCGGCTATATAAAGTGTGCCGCGCCCTGTATCATTCAATGATTTGTAGCGAATGTGTGCATCTTAGCTCTCCAGAGATAGAGAAAAATTTGTAAAACGTGCTTTCTATTTCAATAATGTCACGAAGAAGTCGGACTTCGAGTAATATAGGTCGTAGTACAAGGGATACAAAAGAATGTGTTTGATATATAATAATGAAAATGAAGAAGAAAGGGAAATCCAGGTATCAAATAACAGAGAAAGTACTTCTTTGAAAAGAGATAGAGAATCGTCTCTTGAACGCAAGGTTCACCTTAGTCTTTCTTGATTGTAATAGACATAGATCTGTTCAAAGAAACAATTGATTACTCACTGATCGAAATAGAAAACTTACCTGTAGACAGGTAACTCGAGTAGAATCTACGAGAACTTCTAATTTGTAGTCAGATAAAGTGAATTCTGCCATGAATTACGATTCTTCCATTGATTACAAAAATTACCCTGCGGTTTCAATAGGTACAATGCATGTTGTTTGTGAACATTTCTCTGCTCTGAAATGGGAGGATGAATCAAAAGGTATGTGCTGCTTACAGGGAAAAGTAAAATTAGAGGAAATTCTTCCTCCACCCGAACCATTACACTTTCTTCTTACGGGTGACCATCCTAAGTCTAAACATTTTATGGGCAATATAAGCCGATACAACAACGTGTTTCAAATGACGCCATATAAGAGTACGCAGGTTGTTGAGCAGGATTTTATGCCTATGTTCAAAATTCAGGGGTAAGTCTATAATTTAGCAGATAGCTTACTTTCATGTCGGCCCGATGATCATACATTTCTGCAAATCTACTTTATCTCCGATCCAGAAACACAAGCATCAACATGCTGTAACAGTGTCGCACAACCAGTAGATATTGGCTTGGTAAGATCTTTACAATATATGTTACATTCACATAACAACTACATACAGTCTTTTAAAACTTCTATTGAGAGCGTTCCACCAGGCACACCCGACTTGAACGTCGTTATCCATGCAAATAAAGTGCCCCCTGGTGAACACCGTGGCCGATATAACGCCCCATCCACGAGTGAAGTAGCAGGTGTGATAGCTGGATAACAATTTGATAAGAGAGACATTGTATTGCGCAGCCGTGACGACAATCTACAAACAATATCAGAGTTGCACAGATCTTATGAAAGCTTACAGTATCCTTTGATGCTATCTCGAGGCGAAGACGGATATGCCATAAATGTTTCCCAAGTTGATACGGTTAGTGGAGCTCCGCTACGTAAAACGGTTTCATGCATGAACTATTATTGCTACTGTATAATGACAAGACTTAACAATTTTAATCCCTTACTCAGGCATGAAATGTTAACGAACCAGTACTTAGTCGATCAATATGCAAAAATTGAATTAGAGCGATTAGCTTAAATCCGTTACAACCATACTAAATTAAGAGCAGAAAATTACGTTCATCTGCAGGATGCCTTACAATTGAGTGAACACAGCAGCGAAATCTGACAACTTGTAATACTACCTTCATCGTTCACAGGTGGACTTCGATATCTACATGAAAAAACGTAGGACGTAATGACTTGATATTTATACTTAGTTTAAACCGAAATAACGCCACATTAGTAAATCGCACCCTTGCGAAGCCGGGGTGGTTTCCTAGTTTAAAATAAAAAGTCTCTTGTTGGTTAATATTGGATATTAGTTGAAAAATACACTTCTAACTGGTAGGTTTTAAACCCAGTTTTAATGTAGAAAAGTACGACGTAAATATATTACAAATATAACAGAGTATACTAAACTGCAATTGGAGGGTTATTGCATATTGCTTTACTTACCATTATTACAGTCACAAAGACAGAGTACAAAAAATACTTTAACAGGGTCGATCGAGCGTACTAAGGACAAACATACATTTGCTAACGTCGTGCGATTTCTTACTATGACTTGCAACGTCCTAAAACACGGACCTCAGGGGTCATTCATTTAGAAATTACAGTTTCGATACTATATTAATGCATGTAAATATTTTGCATTATTCGCTGCAACATTGATGTAGATAAAGGAGCCGTTACTCGCTGTGGTTTGTTTCGCTACAGAGTTATTAAAAAAAATACTTAATTAATTGTGAACCAGCTGTAATCTCACAAGAAATAGACGTTCAAATTACAAAAAGCAAAATATCCAGTTCTGCACTAAATGCACCTGTGCATATTAGGCGACCAATTGTTATTTCATGTATTTCAGATAAATATCTTAAGAACTTGAACTATTCCAAAAAAAAAGCTGGATGATTTCTTTGTGGCTAAAAGGGAGCTGCATGCTTCTTCTACGTAGGAAACCGTAAATTTATAAGATTTCATGAAGGCATTTGAAACCGAGCCCACCTGCTTAACCTGGCCTAAAGAAAGTACTTACTATGTCGGTCATAAATGCCGTAATCTCCCAGCTTCCAACTCGGCAGAGCGCACAGATACACACACGTGTGCGCGCACTAAAAAACTTAATGACTTGTGATGTACCGGAGGCAAACAAACTCGCACAACTGAAGAGCTCGACTGATTGGGCTGTTGTGTGTTTGCAGCAACGCGGCGAGGTAACCCCTTCTGAACTGGACAACGGCGGGATCTCGAGCTGAGAAGTTCCTTTTTTTTTGTTGTTTTTGTTTGTGCCAGGGAGTCGTGCAGGGCCGTGTCATGCAAGGTAGGGGAAAGGCCATTTCAGCGTGAAGTGCTACTGGCCACTAATTCTAATTTTATTACTTACTTATTCTTTATTTTATTCCGGGAGACTCTTAGTCCCAGTTATTTTATTGGGGGTTTTTGCTAAGGTAACTTTAGTGAGGCTATTGGGTATCCTTCGGGGGAGTTCCTTCCTAGCCCCCCTCCCTCCGGACCAAGAATGGTGCGGATGTTGTGCTACCTGGAGTACTACTGCAGGTTAGAAAAGAGGAGAGGAAGGAGAGAAAAAAAAAGTCAGCATCGACATCAATCTGGGAGGGCCGGGAGCGGAAAAGGATTATGTCTCGCCAGAAGAATGAAGTAAAACCCTTCATGCCATATTCGTGACATGTTTACGTGTTTATGTTCTCCATGACGAATAGGAATCTCGTAGTGAATTTGAGAAAACGTCTCTGTTTGTGCATACACGCGAGATTCGATGGCAGTACTTGAAACTACTGGCTGTCTGAGATGGTGAACGTAGTAGACGCTCGTCTCACTAGATCATCCACTGCTTCTCTGTTACGTTGGTACTTCCCTCGTCCTGTTGTATCATAAATGCATATCGAATACGCCAATTTCAACTCTAGGAAGAAGTTAACTAACAGAAATTTTGTTTTAAAATTAACTTCGCTGCGGTTGCACTGAGATTTATGCTTTCTCAAATTAAATAAACTTATTTTAGAACGCAGTGCTGCATATATTGTTAATCATTCAGGTGTAATTAATAAAATGAAGTATCTCAATTTATGCCGAAAAAGCGTAATTTTACACAAGTTTATGTGGTAGCAGAACCTACACCGAAGTCGTGTAGACTTAAACATATAAATGCTGATTTTTACTCTGCATCTAAGTAAATTTATTCTAAAAGTCGTACTAATTTTACACAGAATTGTGTAAGATTTCAATTACTATGTAGTAGAAAATAAACAATAACATTCGTGTATTTTTCTCAACGACAAGTAAATTTAAACAAACATACCAATTTTTATTTCATCACATTGTGTTTTTTTTTTAAACTCACACAGAATTAAAATCACAGATTCGCTGTAATTGCAAATAAACAATTTCTGTAAATTTTACTTTGTTTTGCCAAGTGATTTTACCATCAGTATCAGCTCTTTTACCACTGCGTTATCGTAGTTCATGTGCTATGTATGTGTAATTTTACCATTTGTACGTTGCTCTACTCCGTTTAGTAGCATGGTAGGAAAACAGGATTATTAGAAATGATCTTCAATATATAGATAACAATTTAATTCAAATATATAATACTTAGTTATATGAAAATGGCAAGCATATCTCTCATTAGCGGGAGTTAAGTTTCCCTTTAGGACACATAAATGTAGTTCGAAGTCGTTATACTCCCTACCACTAGATTGTATGTTTTAAACATAGCTTATGTGTTATGTTTGAATTTATCGGAACGTTCATGTGAAATTGCCAATACTGTACCCATTTTAGCAAAGTACACGTAGAAATGTAAAATTACCGAAAATTTGTTTGTGTAAATATAACATTACAGATACTACAGAATGTAATGCATGTTTACAAATACATGGTCATTTAAAAATTGTACAACTACATGGGAGGACAAGGGCTTGTACCTCTCCCGCGCTGAGGGAGTAGTGTACCGGTGATGCAAAATGGTGACTGACATTGAGTGTTGTACAAAAACCATGTGGCAGTAAAGTTGCACAGAACATTTGCGTAATATGCACATACTGTATTTGTTTTTAAAAATTATGCATAAAATGGTAAAATTACCAAAAATTTCTACGCGTAAATTAGCATTTATTTTATACAGTGTTCGGACTATCTTTTATATTTTTGGCCTGTGATGAGGAGGTGTTTTCATTAATGGTTACACAAAATATAATGTCTCAAGCCTCTTCTTTGCAGTTGTAGGCGAAGGTAGATGAGCCTAGGTATCACCCACAAACTTTGTTCTGACTTAGAAGACTCCTATCTATCTACAAGCAATATCTTTACTAAAAAAATATATAATCATTGTTTTTTAATGTACGAATTTAATCCATGTTAAAAATATTGTGCAGAAGTACCGAGCAGTGACAAAAGTGGAGCTGGTTTCACTTAGTGCGGCGTGGTCAAATTAATGATCCAACAATGTTTTACTGACGAAAGCACGGCTGACTAGATGCGTCTCGCCTCCTCCACAGATATGGAACACAGCAATGTACCTAGTCGTCCGTAATTAAAGTAAAATAACTACCGTAACTTTTGGTGTTATACATACTTGAAAATAATATAAATATCTTAATTAATATAGCAATATTTTATAAATAATTTTATAATTATAAGTAAAGACGAGGCTGTTAAACATGAAAATACTGTATCGGATATAATAAAAAGGATTTATTAACAAGCCGAAAACATGTTGAATACACATTTTAACTAGAAAAAACTGTTCATTTGTAATCTAGGTAAATATACGTGTATTTAAACAGTCATAAGTGAAAGTAATACAAAATTGAATCCACAATGCACGTAAAACTGAGACAAATGTGGGCATACACGCCTGAAAATATAAGTAATGTTTCGTAAAAATTGCATACAATTTGCCAAGTATTCTTGTACGATTTAAAAAGTATAAGTGGTGGAAATATTCATTCTACTTCTTGTATAATACGTATTCGGCCATCTTCACTCTGGATGATAGGGCTGTGTTTTGCCAGATACTCTGTGTATATTTCCAAATCAGTCCTTCCTGTAACAACAAATTAAAGTCAAATACAAGCTTGGTTGAATTATTACAATAGGAACTGGCACAATTTTTTATTATATTAATAATAATAATAGCTTCTTGTTATAATTTTAAAAGAACAGTTCACAAAAATGCATTACTAAAGTTTTAGTTCCACAAACTAGTAAGCTTTACTTACACATCACTGGTTTATAATAATATACATATACATTTTTTTTTTCTAACACGACAGATTCACACAGATTACTTGCACACTATCACATAAAAAGGTATATCTTCTAAGATTTGGGCGGTCCTAACATCGAGGTCTTGAAACCAGATGAGGGCAAAGTGAGGTGAATATGGAGCAGCACCGGAATGAAAGTAGGAGGGAAACGGGAGATCCCCGAGAAAACCCTCCGATCAGCAGCATCGTCCGGCGCGATTCCCACTTGCGAAAATCCAGGAGCGACCCTGCCGGGAATCGACCCTAGTTCGTCTTAGTAGGAGGCGAGTAGTCTGACAATTACACGATATCGGCCCTTCCAGACTGGTTCGCTCCCGGATTGTCACGCATAGGAAACGTGCCGGACGATGCCGCTGATCAGCGGGTTTTCTCGGGCGTATTCCGTTTCCTTGGTACTTGCATTCCAGCGCCTCACCATACTCATCTCGCTTTAGCATTATCAACTCTAAAGATTCTAATGTTAAGAGCCGCCCAAATATCCCCACTCATTCTGTCTCATGGATGATACAGGAGAGTCACTACAATTGCAAGGTTCATAATCCCAATTTGAATTTTGGAACATTAATATTAATTAGTGTTGGAGGCGTGTGTGCAAATAATAAATGTTCCAACGTTTCTATAGGAACTGTTTCAATTTTGTGACCTGTTGCAACATCTCAGTTGAGTTTCAGGTTAAGGAAATAAGTTTTCTTCAGGCAACCCCACAACAGGAGTTCGATGGATATTAGGGTCGTGAGCTGAAATTTCTGCAAACAAGTTTGCTAACATCTCAAAAGTGAATAGTTTTCTCCCGTCATTCTTTTGCTGACTTCATAATTGCTTCCCGCATAGTCCTGATAATTTAAGAATATTTATTACACTTAAAGTAAAATAACGTATCGATATGGTGTATTAAAAGAATAAGCGAGAATATTAAAACAAACAACCAGTTCATACACAGTTTGGTTGAATTGTTTAATAGAAATTACCTTCTTATCTTAATTATTTATATGGCCACCATTTTTAAAATCAGTGCCTGATCAACTTAAATAGTGCAAATTTACATGGCCTTTTTTAGCAATACTGATGTGAGAAATTTAGTGGAAATCAGTGGAATGTTTCCGGATATATGGTTCAATTGTTCCATTTTAACACCTGGCACTATTTTACGAAAAGGCCGGTGAACTAGAGTCTCTGTCCTACTAATTGGTGTTTCTAACGTATACGGCCAGCATACCAAATTTGGTCGATTATATGATGATAATATTTATAATTATATGATTATATTATAAACACACACAACATGTATCTAAAATATACCAACGAGTTTTGATATGTTATTCCTGATGTGAAAATAGAAAGATTGAGATATGCAACTCATTGTCAAGGTCAAAAAGCAAGAGTGGTAGACGCTTCCAGAGTTTGAGAAAAAATTATCATTTATTGTCATATTTAGGAAAGTGCTTGCGGGACTGAAACAAAGTAACGGCTACTAATTATTTAAACCATAATTATTAATAAAGTGAATGTCGTGTACACATACATCATGTTGAAAGGAGGTGTTGCCGCCCGCCCTTCTGCACAAAAGGTATGTTACAGGAACATTTCCCTAATTTTGTCTAGAGGTCATGAAATACCGGTAAAATTAGCAACATAAATATATTTTGCAAAAATTGTCTAACTCTCACTTTTCGAGTAAAAATTACATGTTTGATTTCACAGAGAAGTGTTACTGCCTGCCAGGTGTGCACACCGTGCCGTAATGGTGGGTGGACACACATACTGGTGGTTGTGGCGGAACTGAATCGTAACTTGTTTCGTTTAGTGGGGTTTCTAAGAGGCGCGGAATGTTGGTGTGCGTCATGGTGTTCCCCCCTTCTCATTTCCAATAATGTAGTTCCCCTCCCTAACAGAGGAGAATACTTTATAATAAAAACCCAGCCTTCACAGCACATTGCATGCATTCTACTACAAGTCCACATGAGGAATTATACGAACACAGAAATGACAGACATGGTTCTTCTTTACGATGAATTTAAATGCAATGCTTCTGTACGATTGTACCATGACAGGTTTCCAGCGCGGCGGTAACCTCATCACGAGACCTTCACAACTATCACTCAGAAACTGCATGAAACAGGCATGTTTAAGGCACGAGGTGAGTCTGGTCACCCAAGTAATGTCCGTACACAAAATATGGAAGAAGTAGTACTAAATATTGTGAATGGAAACCCATCAACAAGCACCAGCGCTATTGCGCACGAAATTGGTATATCCCATTCCACTGTTTGGCATGTTAAGCACAGGCAGTTGCTGCGTGCCTACCACGTGCGAAGGGCGCAGGCATTGGGACCAGCAGATTTAGCTCCTTGGCGTGATTTTTCGCAGTGAATTCTACAACAGTGCACAACAGTTCCTCACTTTACGTCCATTGTATTGTTTACTGATGAAGCGACATTGACGAGAGGCGGTTATTTTAACAGCAGGAACAGTCACACGTGGAACGACAACAATCCTCATGTAACTGCCATCACAGCCAACCAGCATATATTTTCTGTGGATATCTTGGCGGCCATTGTGGGTTATCATCTCATTGGGCCATTCTCGATGCTGCAACGAATGACTGGGTATATGTACTGATAAATTCCAGCAATTTCTGTTGCCAGATTTCTTTGGGTATGTGCCACTCGTGGTCCGGCAACGTATGAGGCTTCAACACGATGCTGCCCCTCCACATTCCACAAGAGTTGTACATGATCACCTCAACATGGTATTTCCAGCATGGTGGATTAGAAGAGGTGAGCCTGTTGCATAGCCAGCATGCTCTGCTCTCCTGACCTTAATCCGCTAGACTTTTTCATGCAGGGATTCATCAATGCTCTGGTGTACGACACACCCATTGAGCAGGAGAAAGATCTGTTAGCCAGGGTAATGGCTGCATATGACAATGTTCAAGATTCACTGGGTGTTTTCGAAAGGGTACGCCAGTGTTTCGTATGGCGAATTAGTTGTTGCAATGAGGTTGACGGCTGCCATTTTGAACACTTGTTGTAATGTTGCTTATGATGGTATGGCATTAAACTAGTGCAAGAACTTCAATTTATTTTCTGTATTCTTTACTTCTAACAGTGAGAAAATCACACCGAACTGTTATTTGTGCAACTCACTACTGTATGACCACACACACACAGTTGCGGGAAACTCATCTCACTATGGCGCGGCGCGCAGACAGTCATTACTGGTTGCCTACCTGGTAGGTAGTAACAATTCTCTGTCAAATCAAACATTAAAATTTTTACTCGAAAAGAGAGAGAGTTAGAAAATATTTACAAAATACATTTATGTTGCTACTTTTGGCGGCATTTCATAGGAAATTGTTCCTGTATCATACCGTTTGTGCAGAAATAAGGGTGGCAACATCACCTTTCAACATGATGGGGGTGGATTACGTGTACACAAAATTAACTTTTNCTGTATCATACCGTTTGTGCAGAAATAAGGGTGGCAACATCACCTTTCAACATGATGGGGGTGGATTACGTGTACATGACATTCACTTTATTAATGATTACAGTTTAAATAATTAGTACCCATTACTTTGTTTCTGTCCTGCAAGCAGTTTCATAAATATGACAATAAATTAAAGTTTTTCTCAAATAGCTCTCTCTATTTGACCTGGACCATTGGTTGCCTATCTCAGTATTTCTATTTCCACCTCAGGGATAACCTATCAAAATATGTTGATATGTCAAAATTGTTTATACTAATGCAAATTAAATAAAAGATCAGCCTCACTAAAACATGTAATTTTACATAGACTACCGTAGCAATAATTGTGTGTAAAATTTGGTTGTAATCAGTTGACAGATCCCCGGGATATAGCACAGAACCCTAATTTTCTTTATGTGACGATCTTCATAAATAGTGGATGACAAAATTATGTTTAAACACATTTCATTATTCTCGTAGATACTGCCAGTATATAAAGTTCAGTTGAAATTGTTTTGGTCATGTACCAAGCAAAAATATTTACATTACTGTTAGTTTGAAAATATGGGATATATTTTAATTGACTGGAAAAGTATACATTGTCCATGAATTCTAAGGGACTTATGTTGCCTAACTGTTTCCAAAAGAGGACATAAAATCTTAATTTTGCATGTTGTGCTGTCTTCTGAAATGGTGGAGAAAACAGCTGATGCACACCGAAGAGCCAAAAAAAACTGGTACAGGCGTGCGTATGCAAATANAAAAAAACTGGTATAGGCGTGCGTATGCAAATAACAGAGGTATGGAACCAATCAGAGTAACGCGATGTGGTCGGTTGCTAGATCGGTTACTGCTGCTACAATGGCAGGTTATCAAGATTTAAGTGAGTTTGAACGTGGTGTTATAGTCGGCGCACGAGAGATGGGACATAGCATCTCCGAGGTAGCGATAACATTTCAATGTTCACGTACAACCATTTCACGAGTGTACCATGAATATCGGGAATCCGGCAAAACATTACATCTTCAACGTCGCTGTGGCCGGAAAAAATATCGTGAAAAAACAGGACAAACGACAACTGACGAGAATAATTAAACGTGACAGACGTGCAACCATTTCTCAAATTGGCGCAGATTGGATTTGTGGACTGCCCTGCAGGATTCATGGTGTGAATTGCCTCCTGCATACCTGCAGACATTAGTCGAGTCCATGCCACGTCGTCTTGCGGCACTTCTGCATGCACGATATTAGGGAGGTGTACCAGTTTTTTTGGCTCTTCAGTGTAAATGGGTGCAGGTGGTCGGACAGGATGCTAACGTATCTGTCACCTGTCAGAGTCGTATCTAGACAAATCAGGGGTCCCATTTCACGCCAACTGCACACGGCCCATACCATGACAGAGTCTCCACCAGCTTGAACAGTCCCCTGTTGACATGTAGGGTCCATGGATTCATGAGGATGTCTCCATACCCGTACACGTCCATCCGCCCGATACAATTGGAAACGAGACTCGTAAGACCGGGCAACGTGTTTCCAGTCATCAACAGTTCAATAGCTGTGTTGGCGGGCCCAGGCGAGGCGTAAAGCTTTGTGTCGTGCAGTCAACAATGGTACACGAAAGGGCCTTCGGCTCCGAAAGCCCATATCAATGATGGTCCGTTGAATAGTTTGCATGCTGGCACTTGTTGATGCCCCAGCATTGAAATCTGCGCCAATTTGAGAAAATGTTGCACGTCTGTCACGTTTAATGATTCTCGTCAGTCGTCGTTTGTCCTGTTCTTTCACGATATTTTTTCCGGCCACAGCGATGTCGAAGATGTGATGTTTTACCGGATTCCCGATATTCACGGTACACTCGTGAAATGGTCGTACGCGAACATCAAAATGTTATCGCTACCTCGGAGATGCTATGTCCCATCTCTCGTGCGCCGACTATAACACCACGTTCAAACTCACTTAAATCTTGATAACCTGCCATTGTAGCAGCAGTAACCGATCTAGCAACTTTGCCAGATGCTTGTTGTCTTATATAGGCGCTGCCGACCGCATCACTTTACTCTGATTGGTTCCATACCTCTGTTATTTGCATACGCACGCCTATACCAGTTTTTTTGGCTCTCCAGTGTATTTCCTGGTGTGGGTTGGTAGAGCAGATGGAATGATGTGTTACATTGGCTGGTATGGTACATTTGTACCGGTATATAAGCACATGGGTTCAAGTTAGGAAGCTTCGTTTGACAGTGCTTGTCATGAAAGACACTTCATCTCAGCTCTTGAAAGCAACTGGGATATAATATGGAGACAAAGGTTCCAGCAACAGTGGCACCGTCTAATGTATGCCCAACACGATTTGAGTTCTTCAGATGGGATACCTGCAGCAGCAGCACAATCAACTTCTTCAGGCGTCATACCGATAGCCTCATCGACTTATTCGTGTCCGATATCATTGATGTCATTGTCGACTGTTGTTGCTGTGACAATATATTTGCCTACAGCAGTCATGATATGAGGCATTAAAGATCTATTTGTGAGAAGGGAGCTTCCTGTGCTATGAAGTGATGCATCAATTGTCACCATCTGTTCAAATGTGGTGATAAGCTGAAGAGACATAATAAGAACAATAAAGACAGTGTTTCAAAAGCTAAGAACCAGCCTGTACTGACAGTTGGTGAAACCCCATGGAATGAATTCTACTTAAAGCAATCGGCATTCAATGGTACTTTAAAGGATTATGTTACTGGAAATAACATTGTTGTTATAAAGGACGTATGTACATACCTAGGCCATTTTAAACAAAATGTTACGAGTAGTGATCAGGCCCTTAGCTGAGCGGCCTGCCTGATCACACCTTCTCTTATTTATCCAGAACACAGGCCGTAATTGCTGAAATTAGTTACGAAATCGCAAACTACAGAAACCCCTCCACCGGCCAGTAAACGGGGACTACGCAGCCGATATAGGGCAGTGTAGCCTATGGGCGGTGCCTTTTGTCGTCGGGCCATTGGAACGAAGACCAACGAAGATGGGTGTGTCCAGGCGTCAACTTCCGCCATCTTAATCAGTCTCTGGAATCATGAACAAGGTGGAGACTCTCCAGTCAGACTTTATTCAGAATGTGGCTGGTTAAATCTTTATAATTTAACATAGATTATTACTTCAGTATTTTTGTACAGCTCCCCCCCACACACACTTCATAATGTTTATATTGTAATAATATTGTACAACCTTAATGTTAAATAAACCTCTTTTAAATAGTGCTCATTACATAACTCTTATGAATAACTTGCATTGTTTCTATAGCCCCATTAAGTTATTATGATGTACCATTAAATATAACCATAACAAAAGTATAATCAATCAACTAACAGAAGAAGTCGAAGAAGGTCCGATAAAATAAAATGTTTGGCTGGAGTGTACCAACAAAAAGCCTCAACCATTGGATGAAGCCATCAGTCGATTTTCATACAAGACTGCGAATGATGCATTGTACAATTTTGACAGCATTCCACAGTATGTAGATGCCTTAAAAGAAAAACTTTGTCATGAAGGAGAATAATATCTGCTTTGACACTCATTAGTGTAGATTGTCGTGAGTTGCATTTAAGCAGATTATAGAATGTTCTCAAGTAAAGACTATAGCAGTTTTTAAATAAATTTTTTTTCTTAAATGGCATCAGATACGACAGTCCTCATACATATTCTAGATGTATACATACAGCCCAAATGATTAGCAGATGCTGGTGCCTGTATGGGTGGTTGGAGAGCAAAAAATTAGCATCATGACCTCCTCCTTACCAGCGATGACAACTCGCATTGTTTGCATATCAAAAAAATTTTGAGTCTTGTGAGACAACAGATACAGTACGTCATGGAAATATTTTTAATCTGCAACAGATTTGTTTGCTATTATGATGATCAGCTGAGAGTGACTGGCAAGGCAGTTGAAGAGATGCTTGTAGGGCACAAGAAATATTGCTCTACACACGTACCTGCAAGAATAGGGATGACAGCTCCAGAGAAGAATGTACGGAATCACGCACTTAAATTCAAGAATTTTGAAAATGTAAGGAAGCTTCCTATTGTTATTTATGCTTTTTTTTAAGCTTTGCTAGTACCTGTTTATACTTTCTAGTCTACCAAAAACATGAACCGTAGAGCTGGGGCTTGTTTGCGAGGCCGACAATGATGTCCCAGCAGCAAAGACCATCAACTTTCCAAAAGACCAGTAAAATATAATGGTAAAGATTCATCCAAGCACTTAATGTAATACATTGTCGACATCTGCAAAGATGTTAATGTCATTTACAGTTTGAGTGAGTCAATGACACAGCTGACACTGATAGAAGAGACTGACTACATGCAAGCAAGAATACTGTGTTACTGCCCCACTGGATTTACAGTGAAGGACAGGAATGTGCAAGACCCAGTCAACAATGACAAAGGATACATTCTTGAAATGGATGTGGAGTATCCAGGTGGAATCCATGACACCCACAAAGATTTAACATTATTGCTAGTCAAATAATGTCCTCTTAGAACCAAGCAAATAAAGTTTGTGACAAATCTTGCAGACAATAGAGATTAAATTGATGATTGCATTAGCTTAAAAGAGGCAGTTGAACATAGTCTGAAGTTAAAGAAAATTCATCGAGTGCTGCAGTTTAAAAGGAGGATTGGTTTAAACCATACATTGGCATTCAGAAGTCCCCAATCAAGAACATAATAACATTTGAACTACAAAAGACTATTACTACAACAAACAAGAATGCTGGTAAACATAAATATCAGGACTGATCACCACGAGGTATGTACAGAGTCCAGCAACAAACTAGGCTTCAACATAGCAGGATGACAAGTGTAAAATGACAGATGAACCTTGTCACATGGCTAGGTTCAGTAGTGTTGTACATTTGCACTGTTTGCACCACATGTATTTTTCTACACAATGTTTTTGGCTGACTTTTTAGCCTACTTTCCAAAGGAAAGAAAAACTTATGTGATCACTTTCCTTTCTGTATATGTATGTGTATGTGAGTCTGTGTGGGTGACTGTGCATGTGTGTGTGTCCACCTTTTTTTTAGGTTTATTTGATATATTTACTATACAATTTAAACAATTTTGATCAAATTTTGGTATACTGAAAGTATCTGTTACAATAACCATAAAACGAACAAATAAACACTTTACTCTGCCATTTTAGAATAAAAATATATAACATCTCTAAAAAAATAACCGATTCCTGCAAAATTTGGCAAACAAATAGTACTGATGCAGATTAGGTTAAGTGATATTTTTTAAACATGTCAGGTTATTATTTTTTTAATGGCGACCATATAGTCATTTTAGCTTAGAATGCTATATCGTCGAAAATATGTATTCCATTAAAACATGAATCCGTATGCTGGCAGACAATATTACAAATATCAACTGCATCTACATGAAGCGTATTTTGTCTTCCATTTTGTAAGATAAAACGATGCAAATAAATTAATTTTTTATGTCCTATCTCGGGAAACAATTGACCAATTTCTATCAAATTAGGCAAAAACGCAGTACTGCAGCAGATCAAGTAAAATTGCATGTATTAATTATGTTAGACACTTATTTTCGAAATGGTGGACATTTAGTTATTTTAGCTTTATATTATATATCGTCGAAACCACGTAATCATTTCCAACTTATATGCTGGCAGCAGATATTACAACCATCAACTGTATCTCCATGGAGAATCTTTTGTCCTCCACTTTGTAATAAAGACATGCAAATAAATAAGAATTTTATGTCATATGTCGGGAAACAATACTGACAGATTCCTACCAAATTTGGCAAACAAATAGTAATGCAGTAGATGATGTAAACCGGTATTATTTAAGTAGGTAAATCACTTATTTTCAAAATGGGGTCTATCTAATTATTTTAGCTCAGTAAATATTATCAACAAAAGAAATTCCAACTTAACTTTTTATACTGGCAGTGCTTATTACAACCATCCAATATGTATGTAGAGCCTCATTTATCTTCCATTTAGTATGACAGCCCCATTAATAAAATAAACTTTTACATCATATCTTGGGAAACAATCAATTCATTCGTACAAAATTTGGCGAATATGTACTGTGGTAGGCCATATTAATATATGCATTTTTTTTAAATATGATAAATTTATTTTCAGAATGGTGGCTATAAAATAATTTTTTACTTGTGTGCTATATCTATGAAACTATGTTATCTGTTTTAACTTAACTTTGTATATTGGCAGTATACAATCGTAGAATATGCTACTACATTACATTTTTGTCCTCAATATATGAAGATCGCCATATGAAAATTATGGAGGTGTTATACCATATCTCAAGGACCAATCAACATATTCCCACCAAATGCTACATTGGAACATTTAAACTAATTAGTGCCAAATTGTGCTCACCATAAATACTACAGAAGTCCATGTAAACTTTTATGATTTAAATGGGTTATACAACTATGTTTAAAATGGTGGCATCATAAATAATTTAGGTAAGTTTATCACATATATTAAAAATTAAACCAAATTCAACCAAAATTTGTGTGTAGAGTGTGTAAATTAGAAGCATCATATATATCGCCTTTTTTATTGGCAATTTTGTATGATAGTATCAAATAATATAATACAGTTTTTTATGCCATATCTCAAGGACCAAACAATTGATTTCCACCAACTTCTTGACACAAGTAGTACTACAGTAGGCCATGTACACTTCCATGTTTTAAGTGGCTCAGTCACTTATTTTAAAAATGATGGCCCTGTAAATATTTTAGGTTAGTAAACTCTATCATTCGAAATATTAGACTGATTAAATCCGAAGTTCGACCTCTGACACCGACCTCCATAATGCAGTGCATTGTAAGTTAGCTTATTGTACGAGGTTTTCTGAGTTCAAGTCCCGGGAATGGCACATGTGTATTTGTAATTGTCTCACTTCTTTTGCATATGCTTCTGGTTTCATTTCTAGTGTTAATACTTTCAAAGAGGTGTCAAGTCCTACCTACCAACCTAACTTTCAAGGTTTCATTTAAATATAATTGCACGCATGTTGAGAAAAGTAAATTAGTTATATCAGTACCTTCTTGTTTGTTTTGGTTTTCACCTCAAGAATTTTCACCATTGATGTGTATATATTGGGTTGCACTGCAAGTGTGGTGTGTATACTTTTGTAGTAAGAGAGATAGGGGAAATGAAGAGATTTGGGTGGCTCGTAATGGCGAGGTCTTGAGAGACTTTTGTAGTGTTGCCATTATTAAGTCCAGATAAAATGGGGTAGCAATGCAGATGACTTACATATTTGGCACGTGACAGTTTCGCAATTGGCGGAGAAAGCATATAAATATGGCACACCTCGCCATACAGCATCAGTTCTCTCGAGAACTCCGACGATTGGGGACACGACTAACTCAACGATAATGCGATGAACGAGTTGTTTGACTGAGGAGAACTCTGCTATCCTGCTGCCGAAGAAAGAGCCAGCTGCAACCAAGGACGATGATGAGCACAGCTGGTGGGTTGCCACCAATGACCTCGGGAGATTCCAGTCCCAGTCCTGAACCTTCGCTGCTGGCAGATTCTTCGTAACCACTTGGTCTCAGCCTTATACCTTAGTGTGAATAGACTCGCCTCCACCTATTCCATTTTATGCGTTCGGCAACGAGGGCCTGATGGTCGAAGACATTATCGATGAAGTCCTCGCCTTCAGAGAGCAGGCAGTTTTATCCTGTCGCGCAATGCACTGGGTGTGGTTCATCGATATTTCCTTTTTCATTGACGAAATACGAAAGTTGCGAGAGGTAGTTGGGGAATTGTGTGTCAGTATTTTCCAAGAGTGAAAACTCACCTGCTTGTAAATGTTTGTAAATAATTTGTTTTTGTAAATATTATTTACTTTTTAAATTCATGAATCTATTATGACCTTTTTCTTAGATGGTATAAAATGGAACAGTCCTCGTACACGATCGAGATGTACAGAATCACTCTTATAGTGCTTCAAAAATTCACAGTTCTTATACGATATAAAACAAAATTGACTAAATGAAAAATATATTATAATTTCTACCCAAGTGTTTAAGTCCTACATGGATTATGTAAAGTCGGTTTAGTTTTTTTTCTTGTGAACTATGTTAAGTCAACTTTAATAAAGTTTGCTTAAAGAATGGGGTGTACCGATATAACCAAAGGAGTATAGAGTTATATTAAATTTTTTTGTATACGAGTGGCTTAAATGATGGTGTATGCCGATAGAACTGAAGGAGTATAATAATATATTTTTCTAAACAATTAAAAAATTTGTAATGGACTTTTTCAATTTATTTTTATAATTAAGTAATTTTTCATTTAATTTATAAAATTTGAGAATTTTAAATCATTGAACCTGAAAAATACTTTTTAATATTTTTAGGAACATGATTAACTTTTCTTAACAAAAAATACATATATTTGAAATTTAAAATATTTTTGTTTCTTATTAGTCAATTTTTTATTTTACGATAATTTTTTTTAAATTTCATTTTTTTTTACTTACCATTTTAATAAAAACTTTTGATGCATTTTAACAATATGTTAATTTGGTTTTTATATAATAATATAATAATATTTAATCTAATAAGAAAAACATATTGGATCATGCGTTTAATATTTTATTTTACTTTTTCTTTGTTTTGGTTTACATGTAAACAAATTGTTCAATAAATATTAAAAATCAGCATAAATAACAAAAGGAATTTCTAATAACATGTAACATTTTTTAAGTATATATTTTTTCTTTGATGTTTAATAATTCCATAACTACAGCTTCTTTTTCTAAACATTATCGTTTATTTTCATTTATATTTTCTTTATTATAAAATGTACTTAAACTTCCATCACAGAAAAAATTTGTATTTTATGATCATTAAAATGCGATGAATTTAACTTAGATAAGTTTATAATCTAAATATTATGACAATTATTTTCATTTGCAAAATGTAGTAAATTTATGTGTTACTGTTTTTTGTTATTGATTATTTCTAATGAATAAATAACTAAAATTTAAAAGCATATGTACTATAGAAAAATTAACTTTCTTTATATATATATATATATATATATATATATATATATATATATATATTGTATATATATATCATCAAAGACCATTGGCATTTAAAATTTTTCTATAATTATAACTACTTCTAAATTAACATATTTTATAATTGGAAACTCTTTCAGCATTATGTGTTGCATGATTAAAGCTTATTTCATAAAATAAATAAAATAAATTTGATCATTATTTTTGTTTTTATACAAATTTTTTTGATTTTTATTTTATTTGGTAATTCAATATATCACGAATAATTTAATAGATTATATATTTTATTACATACGTCCAGATTACTAATATCATCTAAAAACCAACCAGAGCCATGTGCTCCATATTCTGAAATTTCATTAGAAATATTTATGAAAAGATTTCTTCTAAATTAGTTGATCTATAATTTACTGTATTTTGTGTTCTAAAACCATTTATTTTATAATTTCTGCTTTAGTTTTTTCTAAAATTTCGGTAGGTTTTAAATACTTACCAGATTTCAATTACGAATGTTTGTATTATTGATTAAAAAGTTGTACCTTTTCTTCTTAGTGTGCTCCTTTCACCATTTAAATTACAAAAATCTCAGTTATTATTACTTGAAAATGGAATATTAAATTTTAAGCTTTTCGTAACAATGTTATTATCAAAATTAAATTGTTTTCGTACTATGTTTCTAGTTTTATTTCTAGCTTTTTTTCGTTAAGCAAAATCTTGTCAAAAATTATGTTCTTTTCTAATTATATTTCTCATATTACTCGATTTTTATTTCTTGAAAATATCTTCATCAAATCTTATTACTGTCATATTATGTTCTTTGTATTATCGCTAGAGTTTGGTTGTTTAAAAGTATCTTTATAAAATTTATATTCTTTTCTCATTATGTATCTTGTTTTATCTCAGGTTTTTGGCTGTTAAAATCATCATCACCTAAATCAAATAAATTTGCTAATTTTTTGGTTTTATTTTAAAAAATAAAGTTTTTTTTTTGCAACTTTATTAACTTAGTTTTTAACTTATGAATAAAATATTAGAGCTCGCAATTTTTTTGTTTTATTTTTTACTTATCTTTAACTAGCGACCCGGCCCGATTCGCTCGGGTACAATTCAGTTTTTACAATGATACACTAATAAATTGGGAAAAGACATTTACAATAATATATGATAGTAAATTAGTAAACTGCTATCATATATAACATACATGCATACATATACGTCACGCCTGTCTTCCAGAGAGGTAGGCAGAGATTATGGACTTCCATTTACCACGATCCTGACATTCATTCATCTCTAACATAACAATATTATATTGTAGTGGTTTAGACAATTTCTTTGTATACAACATTAATCGTTTTGCCTCCGACCGCCAGCACAAAAATATTTCTGTTTGACATGAAACACGAAAGGGCTACGTATAGTTGTCCGTGTGAATAACATGCTTTACTCAAATCTACTCCAGCCACATTAAGTGTTTGACCCTGTGCCTTATTTATGGCCATACCAAAACAAACTCTTATTGGAAATTGGACTCTCTTATAATTTAAAGGTAAACCCGAAGGAATCATTGGTATTATAGGTATTAAAACAGTTTATCCAGTACCGCAGCCAGTTAGAATAGTACCTTCAATGAGATAACTTTTTATTTGTAATCGAGTCCCGCTGCATTATTTCAGTGGATTTGTATCTGCAATAAAATTATGGGAGCTCCAACTTTTAAAATCAGTTTGTGTGGTGGCATGACAGAAGGATTCAATGAATTAAGTAATTCTGTGGGGTAGTGCACAGCTTCTTCACTGTCGAGTACTGTATTTACCGAGTAATAGACTTGTATTTGCGCATTGAATTTTGCGAGCACTAATTCATTAATTTTTTCGACTTGTTCATTAGTGGGCGATAATATAGCTCTTTCTTTGAACCACGATAGTGTCTTATTTGAAAGGTCGTGTATTTCAGTGTATGTGTTATCTATCAGTTGTTGGTGGTCGGTGACATAAACACATATATCACTATTGAGATAAATTTTTCCACAACCCATTGGAAGCTCTCCATTTCTGACTTTCAGTAGCATGTCAGCAAACATGCTGTTATCTTCTGAAGACATAAGTACTCTCATATTTGTTTTGAGTGCTAGTTTTGTTACGTGGACCAAAGATACAATCTTTTTAATGATGCATTGACTTCATCAGCTCTAGTTCCTCTCGCCACCACCAGCAATATTTGACGAAAATCTCCTGAGAATAAAACCGTGCAACCACCCATAGGTGTATTTGTATTTCTTAAATCACGCATGGTCCTATCCAGAGCTTCGACGAGGTTTTATGTGACATAGTAACCTCATCCCAAACTATTAGTTTAGAAGTGTTACTTTGTTTTGAAATGTGACATACGCTTGTACCATCATCACAAACGTTCAGGGGAAGTTTAAATGTCGTATGTGCCGTTCTTCCTCCTTTTAAAAGAGTGGCTGCAATGCCAGATAATGCTACGGCAAGGGCAACAAAACCGCTATATCTAACTTTAATGTGAAGCAAATTAATTAAGAATGTTTTATCTGTGCCACCCGGAGCATCGAGGAAAAACATCTTGCCTTCTTTTTTTGTCATGGATAAAGCAGGGCATCATAAAGTGCTCTCTGATCAGGGTTCAGACTTGGTTCTTTCTGGCCGAGGATTTCTAAAAGCCGAGATTGATTATACAATGTCTCCCTCAATAATTCAGCATTTTTAATGTCTGAATTAGCATTAACTGGCAAAGAAGACCAAAATCTGTGATGAATTTGCCTGCTAGAGATTTTTGTTTACTTCAATTAACGCTTTGTTGAATATGTTCTGGTTATATTTTTAATTTTCCAATCCTGATGCCCTCCGTAGTCTTCAGACATACATTCCCGATAATTATTCCAAAGTCTCAACATGTCAGTGATTTGGCAGAAAGCACTGTGTAACTTAAAATGTAAATATGCTTATTACTACTTATCTATTGAAGATAGATATATGCTACCGCTGACTTTTTTGTATATCATTTAATTTTACACAATTCTTTCATACATGATTTTGGTATATCTCTAAAGGATTAGGCAGCGTATTCCATGAGAGTGCGCTGGCAGCGAACTCTTTTCCCGACTTGATTCACTATTACCGTTAATGCTCAGCTCCTATAAACGCTGGAGCAATTTTTAATACGCACAGACCTTCCTCGATAAATGCAGATCACAAAAGTAATAACCACATCGAAAACAGACAGACACCAGGTGCGACACTTTATAAAAAATAAAACTTTTAATTTTGATTTATCTTTATTTGGAAACGGCTCTTAAACAGCATCCAGACTTATGCCTGAAGGCTTAACAGGGGATGGCTTTTAGTTTTGATTATTATTAGTAATAATATAATAATTATATAATAAAATGACAAAATAAAAAGACAAATAAATAATATTAGGATAATACTGTCACCATTTTTATCTGGTTCACTTGGTGTAATATTTTCTTACTTTTGCTTTTTCTTGTGGTATATCTTTGTCAAACATTAATTTTTAAATACTCTAGATATTTTGTAATGTTATCTCTTATAATAGGTTAAGGAGGAAATTAATTTATATATTTGTTTTCTTCAAAATGGTTATATATTTTTCAACAAATATTCTTTTTGTATTTTATGTGATGTTTTAATTTTGTGTCATTCGTGATATGCTTTGCCAACCACAAGGTCCTTTTTCCAACGGTTATCATAATTATTGTTTTAATAAACTTTAACATATTGTTTTAAACTTTTTTACATGTATTAATGTGTTATATAAATTACAAAATATAAAGTGAAAGCAATTAATATATTTTTCTTTACATTTTAGATTCTGTTTCTATGCTTATTTTTTTAAATATATAAAACATTAATATGAAAATTAAATATTTAATTTTATGCATTAATAGATGGTATAATTTCTTAAGTAATAAAATTGTGAATTTTTTGATTGATATTTTGTGATATTTAATAGTTTTATAATATTTTGAGGCTTGCAGAATTTTTGATTTATTAATTATTTTATAAGTATTTTTTTTTTTGTTATTTTGTTTAATTTAATAAAAGTGAGCCAGAGGCTGGAAATATATACTACTGGCGACGAAATTGTATTCCTTTTGTTTTAGTGCAAACTATAACACTAGCATACTACAGAGGCACATTGTCAACGACTTTGCTTATTCGCATTAATATTTCATCAGAATAACCTCAAAATCAATTTTGTTTTGAACCCATTTACTTTTTCACGATATTATTTCAATTTATTTGGGTGTCATAACTGACACAATAAAATGAACGCAAATTTTCTCGACACCATTAGCTTTGATATTTATCTTGTTTATAATGGTTCTTCAGATTGTCGAGTATGCTGCTGGTACTAGCTATAGGCTACCTCTTGTTAATTGCTACAAAGCTCTAGGAACTATTATAAACTTACCAATGGTGTGATTCCTCATGTTGCTGGGGAATACACTGTAGCTGTCTCCGCCGCTTACGAGAAATGACACGATGGCGATCCTGTACCACTTGTCCAAGTCCAGAGCTTGATATTCGGGCACGAGACACTCGTCACAAAGGACACCCGCATTCTGGACTCGGCTTCCGACTGGCAGGCTTATGTTGTATGTGACTTGGATACCTGCGTACGTCCATACATATTTATTAATGTCCGCCACAAAAGAGTCCATTCTTCTTGTAATTCAGTACTTAACTAGTAGAAATGGTGCTACAATGCTGAAAGCACATATTCATTTCCAATGCTGCGTATTAAAATAAAAATTAGCTGACAAAATTGTTAGAAAAGTTTTAAAAAAAAAAACGAAATTTTTTTCGAATATATTAAGGGTTTCGCTGTAAACAGTGGTAAGGGGCATTCAGTGAGAAACAGAGATATTAGCTGTAAATCATGGTAACTGCTGTTTTTTAATATTACGAGTATCGAGTTCTACACTTAGTTAAGAGATGGTGGCTCTGCCACTCCTTTACTATTATTGGCAATCGTGCTTTTTTCGGGATGTAAACAATGGAAAGTGCCAATAAGATGTCTGCCAATGTTAGTATGGTGTGTGAAGATGCCACGAGGCCTCAGGGATGAAGATGGAGATGAAGCCTCCATCTTCAGCTTCGTCTCCGACGAAACTGAGGTCTCGTGGTTTTTTTCTGTGGCAAAGTTTTTTACCCATTGGGCAACCTAACCAAGTCATACATAATGGTAAATTATCTGGAATTCCTTCTCGCAAAAACAGGGCATGTTTGATTTTCTCAGAGTGCCTCAATGTCTCACATTTATAACCTACTATGATTTTCTCCAGGCCATGGCTACACAGTAAAAAGGCTCTAGAATTTGTTGACATGGTGCTGGAAACCATTAGACCTGAGCTGGCTGGTCGGCATGATCGGTTGTTATGGTTGGCTGATGGCCGATAGCCTGGTTGGCTGGAATGGATGTTTGGTAAGGTCGACTTGCATGGTTTGCTGATATGGTTGGCTAGCATGATTGGATCTAATTTTGAACGGGTATTTTTGGCTTGTGTGGTTGGCTCACATGGTTGCCTGGTATGGCCTTTATGATGTTGCTCGTGAAAGCTTAATTTTTCAATGTAAACTACCTTCCAAAATGATTGGATAATAACATTATTACTATCAAAATTGAATGCTTATATCATGCACTGTCAATATACCAAATATGGTTTAAATCTGCTAATTGGTTTCCGATAAACAACATAGTAACCAAAATTTAAAATTGTCGCCATTTTGAAAATAAGTATTTGGCATTATTGAAAACTACAAAAGTCCGATATCCTTACTAACTTCTATGTGTGTGAACCTAGTTTAGTGAAATTCTTTTGTCAGGNAAAAGTTATTGGGGGGGGGGGGATACATTCCAGACAGACACTGAGATGAATACATAAGCCTATTATTCCTTCTGAAAGTAGGCTAAAGATAGGAAGATACCTATAAGATGTAGTTATTGCGTTTAGGTTAATTTATAAATTCAGATTGATAAGTACATCCTTGGACAAAGCAGTAATCAATTTATTGTTGAAAATAGTAATCGAAACATAGAATATTACCAATGTTGAAATACTTCCAGCCAGTCGAAACATAGAATATTACCAATGTTGAAATACTTCCAGCCAGTAACAACGAAATTTTAAAACTATCAGCTGACTGTAAAATTGTGATAAAAAATCAGACAACCAATATTGATTATACTAAATTTGAGAATAATTTACTTGAACTTAAATTAAAAGATTTATATTTGGTTTTAAGAAAAGGTGATATCCATATGAATGGGTGGAATGTTATTCTAAATTTAATGAACAACTTCCAGAAAACAAAAGTGGTTGGTGTTCTACATTAAATAGTTAATATATAAAAGATTCAGATTTAAACTTTGTACATTTTCTTTGCAAACATTTCAACTGCAAATCTTTGGTGATTTTGATTACTTATATTTGAAAATAGATATAATACTCCTGAAGGATGTATTCAATAACTTGAGAAAAACATGCTATAAGCACTATAAGCTACATCCTGTTTACTATATTTCAACTCCAAATTTAGCGGATGCTTTATCATTAAAATAAACCAGGCAAGAACTAGAATTAATTACAGATCAAGACACATGAAAAATATGAAATTAAGAACTAGAGGTAGTTAAAAAATAACAAATAGATATGCAGTAGCAAATTATTGGTTATTTATACAATGCAAAATTGCGCAAAAAGTAAATTTATATAATGAAAAAGCAATTGACAAAAATATATTAGTCTAAATCATTTGATTTATTTATGTAGTTTGATGCTAATAATTTATATGGTTATGCATTGAGCCAACCACTTCCAGTGGGGTGATTTTTAAACTGAGGACCTGGCTGGACTAACAACTTAACGTCACTTATGCAGTTACCTCTATCTATCATCTCCGCACTTTTTTTTTTGTATTTCTTGCACACATGATGTTTGACATAATAAATAACAATAGCGATAAGTCATGTCAAACATTTAACTGCTGCTCATTCAACAATATGTTTGTGAAGTTAAGTCGTCAGTCCACCCAGGTCCTCAATTATAAGGAAGTAACTATTAAAAAATTAAAACTACAAGTACTTTTAAAATTTTATCCGTAGTAAAATAATTGGTTTAAAACTAAAAGATGACGATTAATACGGTTATAAGTACATTGTTGATTTGGATAGTCCTCATGAACTACATCAAATTTTTAAAGGTTATCAAATGTTGCCAGATATTACTCTACAGATTACGATGAACTACCTTACTAAAATTAATTAATTGATAAATATTTTGCAAATAAACCACATGATAAAAAATTTACGAATACACTCAAACCAAAAAAGATATTATGTAACTGATTTTAGAATTTTCAATAAATTTATCAATCTAGGAATTATTTTAAAAGAAGTAAGTTAATGTCATATCATTTTTTAACAGAAATCATGGCTAAAGCCGTGCATATAAAAAAATACAAAGTTAATACAGAAAGCTAAAAATAACAGTATAAAATATTTCATAAACTTATGAATAATGCAGTTTATGGAAAATTTATGGAAAATGTTTAAAAAAAGGTGTGATGTAAAATTTAAAAAAATTCATTAAAAAGTTTAATGAACATATGGATTATGAAATTAGAACTATAATGAGTGAAGATGATGTTTTATTGTATAAAAGGAACAGAAATAACATTAAACAATCCAGTATATGGTGGATTTGTTGTATTAGAATTACCAAAATTATTAACATATACATTCTAGTACAATTTGTTAAAGAAAAATATAACAAAAAAAAATTGGTTGTCTGTAAAGTCGGTTTACTGACGATAGTTGAACGTGACAACGTCGGTCAGTAGGAGAGAGACGGATGTCGAACGCTGCCGAACGCAAAGGCCGATTGTGCTTCTTTTTCGCTCGTTCCGCGCTCTCGCTTGCACTTCAAGCCTTACATGGAACGCCTCAGAGCGAGGTAACGCCGCATGAGTCATGTTTTTTCGTGCGTGCAGCCGGCTCTATCGAATTATAAGACGTTGTCACGTCAAAAATGAAACTCGTGGGTACTGATACAGATTATTTCATAGTACATATTGAAACAGACGATGCATTTGAAGATATTAAAAATAAAATTGAACACTTTGATACATCACATGATAAAAAATAATGTATACCTCATGTTAATAAAAAATTACCCTGATTATTTAAATAAGAACACAAAGGAATACCCATAAGAGAGTTCGTTGGTGAAAATGTATGACTTTAGGATTCGTGTTAAAGAAAACAAAGTTTGCAAAAAGAAAGTGCATGTAAAAAAAGAAAATAATAATTTTTATAAGTAAAAAGTTTATCTAATGAAACAACAACTAAAATAATATAAAATATAATGTCGAAGAATGTAAAATTATATATAGCTGAATCAAAGAAAGTAGGATTATCACATTATTATGATAAAATATATGAAATAGATAGTATAAAACACTACCATGTGGTTAGAAAGACAAAGCAAATGTATAAGATATAGAAGGTATATAATAAGTAGTTCATATATAATATAAATACATTTTTATATAATATTACACATATCTAACAAGGTTGAGATCAAATGATTTTGTAATACTCTACATTTTTATACCTATTAAATAAATATAAATCGTATTTATTTTTAAACACAAAAAATTGTTACATTTTAATTTAATTTCATATTTTTTTAATTTCTAATATTATTTCAAAATCTGCAACATCAAATCAATTAATTTTCCATTTTCATGTCTAATTCGTAAAACAATAAGATTAAACTTTTTACTACTATTGTTATAATACAAATAATAAGCAGGTTCTTAAACAATAGAATCCTTAAAACAACTGCTACTCTTTTTCAAATAAATTTCTGTATGCATAATAGACGCTTCTAATGAAAATGGTTAGAGTACAAAATTAGGTTGAATTCTGTTGAATTATTTCAGAGATACAACACACTGAGCTAAATTATTGATATTAGCACTATTAAATAAAGGACTGCCGTGCCTGGAACATGTCAACTTCTGTACCACAATATAGCACGACTTGCGTGTAACATTAGGTGAGAATCGGTTGATTGGTCCTTGAGATATGGCATAAAACCTCCATGTTTTTCATGTGATAAACTTCATAAATGGATGACGCAAAATTATGTATGAGCACGTTCTATGATTCTATACTGCCACTGTATAAATGTCGGTAAAAATCGATTACATAGTTTCGTAGATATAGCACACTAAGCTAAAATAACTCTTGCCACCATTCCGAAAATACATATATTAATATGGCCTACCCCAGTACAACTTCTTTGCCAAATTAGGTAAGAATGGGTCGATTGTTCTCAAGATATGACAGAAAAATTTTATTTTTATTTTGGCGTATCTTACAAAATGGCAGGGAAATGAGGCTCTGTATAGACACATTCGATGGTTGTAATGTATACTGCCAGCATGCAAATATAAGATGGAATTTGTTTCGTTATTAAAATATACTGAGCTAAAATATTTATATAAACACCATTTAAAAAATGAGTTCCTGACCTACTTAGAACATATCAGTTTACACCAACTGCTGCATTACTATTTATTTTCCAAATTTGGTAGGGAACTGTCAATTGTTTCCCGAGATATTGCATAAAAACATAAATTTTTCATGTAGCATATCTTACAAAAAGTTGGACAAAAGATGCTCCATGTAGACACATTTGATAGTTGTTATATATACTTCAGCATATTAAAAAAAATGTGATTGATTACATGGTTATACGATAGAGAATACTTAACTAAATAGACTATAAGGCCGCCATTTTGAAAATAACTGATTAATATTCATAAACTATATCTATTTACACCATTTGTAGCAGTACTATTCATTTCCCCAATTTGGCAGGAATCTGTGAATTGTTTCCTGAGATATGACAAACATTTTTTATATATACGTATGGCACTATATTACAGAATGGTGGACAAAATATGCATTATGTAAATACAGTTTATAGTTTTAATATCTACTACCTACATACAAAGTTAAGATGGAATTGATTTAATGGTTTCGACGGTATAACTTTCTAAGCTAAGATCGCTATATGGGTGCAATTTTGAAAGTTTGAGAATGGTATACTTAAAACATACCATTTTACATCATCTGCCACAGTACTATTTGTTTGCCAAATTTGGTAGGATTCTGTTAATTTTTTTTCCCCAAGATGACATAAAAATGTATTTATTCATGGAGTGCTATCTTAAAAAATGGGGAACAAAATATGCACTCTATATATACAGTTGATTGTTTTTATACCTATTGTCAGCTTACAAAGTTAATATGGAATTTATTACATAGTTTCGGCCATAGACGTAATGCGGGGGTGGCAAAGGGTGGCAGTTGCCACCCCAGAATTGTCTAACCCAGTATTTTGCAACCTCAGAATTTTGAAGTAAAAATCTCAATAATTTACAAACAATTGGAAAATACAACTCTACAAGCACAGCACTTTCTTGATTCTTCATTAATCATGCCTGATTTAGCGCAGAAAGATCAAATGTTTGTTTAAAACTTGTACATTATAAAGTTAGATAGAAATAGTGGAGCAGTAGGCGTGACGTAATAAAATAACAAACATTAGATGCGTTAAAAACGAGAATGAGCGATGTTGACGTCCGGAAGTGGCAACTCTGTAATATGCAGACTGCAGAGCGAGATTTGGCAACAGGGGCGGGCCCGCGGGCCACACCACGGTAGAAGAAGGAGACAGGTAGTGCAACTCGGGGTCTGGCAGTGAAGCAATTAGTTTTTGCCATTATAGCTGATGAGACTCAATACATAGCAAAGCACGAACAAGTAGCTATTTCCTTGAGGCATTTCAATGATAAGTTAGAAGTTCATGAGTCATTTGTAGAGTTTTATCGTGCTAAAAAAACTGACGGCGAAACACTGGCAAATGGACTTAAGAACGTTTTGATTTCACTGGACTTGAACATTAAAAATCTGCGTGCTCAGTGCTATGATGGGGCCTCGAACATGAGGAGCCCATATAAAGGAGTGGCAGCTATAGTTATGCAAGAAGCCCCAACGGCAATGTACATTCACTGCAATGCACATATATTGAACTTGTGCATTGTAAGCTGTTGCACAAGCATGACTTCAATAAGAAACACGTTCTTTGTACTGATGTGTGACACATTAGGAGTATAAGAGTGGCGCTGTCCCACAACCATCCCCCCCCCCCCC